>BQNB010002216.1:0-117671 GCA_026074375.1 Tanacetum coccineum
CGTTTAATGTCATTTTTAGTATATATATGAATCGGTAGATATGTGTTATATATTTGATAAATACAGTTTATTATATAAAAAAGTGTAAATAGTTCAAAGTTAAGGGTACGTTTTGTACATTTTCTTTTTTATTTTATTTATATTAAACTTCAACATTTTTTATAAAATCGTACGTATGTCAGAAGTGTTGCAATATTGGGCTCGTTTTGTTCGCAATTCAAATATCTTTCCGCTGGTATTTTTTATCTTAATGAGTCGATAGATATATGGTATATATTTGATAAATAAAGTTTATTCTATAAAAAAGTCGTAAATAGTTAAAAGTTCAGGGGGCGTTTTGTAAATTCTCTTTTTTTAATTTTAATTTAGATATTTATTTAAAAACTATTGTATAAATATAATTTATATCTTTTATTTTCCTTTCTAAATCTACATCAAATCCAAATCCAAACATAAATCCAAATCTAATCCCTACCCCATCTACAAACCAAATTGTTTTGGCAACAACTCTAACGGCGTGTTTAGTTGGTGAAAAATATCTCATTTTTTCGGAAAATTTTTCATATGAAAATGGAAAAAACTGAAAACTTGTTTAGTCGCACTTTTTTCCAATATTTTTCAAAAAACAAATCATTTTCCAATTTTACAAAGAAAAATAGAAAATCTCATTTTACCCTTCTCTATACGTTTTTATCCGTTATTATACGTTTTCGTACGTTTTTATTATTTTCCGTCTGTTTTTATCCATTTTCGTCCGTTTTGTATGTTTTCGTCCGTTTTTGAACGTTTTTGTAACACCCCCAAATTGGGTCGCAGCGGAATAATGAGTCCGGGAGCGTTACTTCATAGATCAATAGCACAAGATATGAGAACGACCTCTAAAAGAGTCGTTTAAAATACGATACATTGGATTTATTGAAATTGTTTAATACAAAGCGCAACGGCTTAAATTGTTCAACATTTGATAACAAAGATTTTAGATCATAACAAAAATCCCCAGATGTAATGACTCCAAATCTTTTATGCATGACTCCCCAAAAGAGTATCCCCAATGTATCCTTAGCACCTCGTGCCTCATTGACTTGAGAAAACATGCTTTAAAACGTCAACATAAAGTTGGTGAATTCATAGGTTTATGTAAATATAATGTAGGACCGCAAGATTTCCAAGTGTATGATAATGCAACAGATGCAAACATCACAAAGTGTAATTACGTTTCCCTAAGCTCATGACACTGAAGCTCGACATGTATGAATTGCAATATAAATTGCCAACATTGCCCTTGATGATGTTCTAACCCGCAACATCCCAAATCCGACATGGTATACGTCCGTTGTCCGGCAAACCGGCACAGTGAGTGCTACTCACCCGAACGGGGATGTCAATCCCAAATAGATCTATTTATAACATTCGCGCTCACACAAAGTAATTGACAGTTCATGATAATGGGCACAGTGGGTTATCGCTACTTAGGCAAACACGTAATCATGATAAAATGTACACTTGCGTCCAATTTGTAAAACAATGCATGTTTCTCACCCCAAAAGTTGTAAATCATTGATATAGTAAAACATGGGGCTATGAACTCACCTTAGTGAATAAACTGATGTATATGAATCAAGTGAATGGAAACGTCACGGATAAGACCGAATGCAACCTAATTAAATATAGGTCGTATGAGTACAATGTACTTAATAGTACTACATCACAAGTTATATAGTTACACCACCACCTAATAGTCTTTGTTTAGTTTTAAATGTCAAAACAATGTTTAAACCGTACTTTATTGAATAAAGGTGTTTACATTTGTATCCGTAAAATAAAGTGTGGTTTTCGTCTCACAATTGATTGCTTGTTAGTAATTCATGTTTTAATATTATTATTGATTATATAATGATATTATATAATTGGTTTAATTGTTTTTATGAAATAGTGCACAAAAGTAAAAATAGTGCATACGGTTTTATAAACCTTATATCTTTATCGTTTAAACTCCGTTTTTCACGTTATTTATATCCATGGCTCCGTATTAAGAAAATATATCAAAATATTATATTTATAATATTTATGCCCCTGATGAACAGTAGTTTTAATTGATTTTATAAAATTATATAAAACTACTTTTATATAATTAATCGTCGTAACTTTCCAAAAGTCATAACTTACTCATTTTTAATATGTTTCGCTTGTTCTTTATATGTATGGATTCATATTTGAAAAGTATAATCACATTTTAAATTTATAATATGGTTTGGTACTGTTATGAACAGTAACAGTAAGTGAAAGTTTATAAAAATACTTTTTATAACTTTAATTATTGAAATCGTATTTTAATTGTATCTCGTTCGTTTTAATTCGGTTTTTAGTGATTCCTATGTCCACGTCTTCGTAATTAAAAACTTTATTTAGGAAAATTATTTCCCAATAGTATACTATCGTGAACAGTAACTTAATCTTATAAATTCACTTTTATAAAAATACTTTTTAACTTAAACTTGTAAATAACGTATCACCTTCATTTTAAATCCGTTTTTCGAGTTTCTTACATGTTTGGATTCGTCATGAAAAGTACTATCTTTATAAAATATCTCCCTTAATATATCAGATCTGAAACAGTGAATATTTTTATAAAATAACTTTTATAAAAATACTTTTATACATTTAATTATTGTAAACTTAAAAATGTCATATCTCCTTCGTTATTGCTCGGTTTTTCAAGTTTCTTATATGCTTACGATCCTTGTGATAAGTACTAATTAAATAAAATATAAAATATATATGTTTATACACGAATTCAAACAGTAGGTAATTAAGTTTGTACCTAATTATCTTTATATACTTGATTTATATACTTTTCATTTTATTAAACTATTACAAGTCCTCTAACTTATGGAAATGAAATTAACTTGATATATCTTAAGTCCTCTATAATGTGTCCATGATACTTGTCCATGAGTAAGTGTCCTCAAAATCATTTGTTCATAACTTTTGTAATTAAAACTTTTAACACAAAATAATTCATAAACTAACCATATAAATTATTTAACACTTATATATAATGTATACTTCCGGGATTTATTAAAGTGTTTATTTATACCAATCATAATATAAAATTTGAACCATATATATATCTTTATAATATTCCATAAATCATGAAAATAAACTTAGGTGGTGATTAACATAATAAAATGTATGTAGAGTAAGTAAATGAGTAAATGGAAGGTTTAGGGTTCAAGTAAACCTTAGAGAAGTGTAGGAGAATGAAGAACATAAGATCAAACCCTACTTAACAAACCCAAATTAGAAACCCTAATCAAGAAACCCTAGCTTACTTTTTTGAATCCAACCCTTGTAAATAATACCCAATCTTTCAAGCCACCTTGCAACACCTTAGATATTATAACTAATGAGCCTTGTATACTTGAAAAATCAAATGTATGAACACCCTAAAAATCTTATGTTGGCCGTAGGTTTTAGAGTAATAAAGGGAGAGAAATTGTTTACTTGCTAAATGGAAAATGGAAAGTGTTTAAGAGTTTCTAGGAGGTCTAATTTATAAGGCAAGTATTAGAGAATACAACTAGCTAAAACATGGATCCAACAGTATTTAGGTAATAAAGGTAAATGCTTCCCTCCTCCCTCTCTAGGAGGAGCGATGTCCTTAATAAAAGATATGAGCATGTGCTTATTTGAAAGTGAGATTTGAATTTCCTATGTATTTAGTTAATAGGATCCGGCCACATGCTTATTAAGAGTAGGAAATGAGTTAATTTTTATGTATTGAGTATAAAAGTGGGTATTTGTTTGAGAGTATCAAAGGGTATATTAGGTGCGTCCGGGTATGCCCTAACGCAATTTTTGCGAAACATAGGCGTTTTTAACCATAACCAATAAAAAAATAAAATAGGAAAATGTATAAAATATACTCTTAAATAAGTTATATAACACTTGCTTGACGTAAACTTTAACTTGTTTGATGTCCGTTTACGTTGAATATTGATTTTTAGTTTACGGGATTTAACTTAACGATAAAAATTAAAAGCGAACGCGTAAAACTCTAAAAATAAATAATGGTAATAATTGAAGACAGGAAAGTGACCTAAAAATAACGGATTGTTATATTTCTTGACAATGAAAAGCACCACTACATAGTTAAGAATCCAGTGTATCACTCAAAGACTAAGCACAGTGAATTAAGACATCACTTCATCAAGAGATTCAATGAGAAGAAGCTTATTCAGATGATCAAGATTCACACAGATCATTACTGTAGCAAATTTGCTATACAAAAGTATTGATGTTGGGCAGATTTCAATATCTGATTGCCAAGTATTGGAATGCTTAACTCTGAAGTATTGATTAAGGGGAGGTTAATTGTGGAATATGCAGCGTAGTAAGCACAAATGTATGCTTAAAAATAGTCGTTGATGATGCAATTCAGTTAGTACTATTGGCCAAACTTACTACTGGTATGTATATAATACTACTAGAGCTTTTATAATTAATTTTGTAGACTTGAGAGAATCAAAAAACAGAAAGAGAGATGTGTGAAATAAAAACAGACAGAGTGTTTAAGTGAGAAAAAGAAATAAGAGATGTAGTGAGTTCAAAAACAGAAAGAGAGATGTGTGAAATAAAAACAGACAAAGTGTTTAAGTGAGAAAAAGAAATGAGAGATATATAAGTTTCAAAAATAGAAAGAGAGATGTGTGAAATAAAAACAGACAGAGTGATTCATAAAAAAAATAATAGAGAGATAAAGTGAGAATAAAAACAGAAGATAGCTTTGAGAATCAAAATGATGATGGAAATGTCTTTGGAAGGAAAGAAATTGAGTTAAATCTGGTAACTCAAATAAACTTAACACTGCTAGTATTAAGTTAGTACTGCCAGGCATATCTTAATACTGCTGGGTAAAGTTAATACGGCTGGGCTTAAAGTTAGTACTGCTAGGCTAAAATTAGTACTGGTGGGTGACCGTTAGTACTGTTTGAGGCATAACAGAATTTCCTTAATTAAATATAGCCGTTGCAAAATTTCCGCCAACTACTAAGCCTATAGGTTTGACTAATTTGGAGAAGTCCTGATCTTTCTATAAAATCATAAGCTTTCTTCAAGATAAGAACAAATTTCATTTAGTCGGTCAAATCAAAACCCTAAGTGCTCTCTACATAATCTCAATTAACTTTGCCAAGCTCACACACTCTCATATACAAACAAATCCCAGAACCCTAATCTAACTTCTCTTCATCAAATGGCAAATTTGGATTTCTGCGACAAGCACAACATGGTTGCTTACTTACAAAAGTCTGAAGGAAGTGAAGGTTTTCATCAGATAGTGGATTTTCTAAATACATGTCACATTAAGTATTCTCTCATTGAAAATCCTACTATCTATGTTTCTCTTACAGAACAGTTTTGGCAAACTGCTTCTGCTAGCACACTTGAGAATGGAGACATGGAAATCACTGCAATAATAGATGGGAAAGTCAAGGTTGTTTCTGAGGCATCTATTAGAAGACATCTCAAGTTAGAAGATTCTGATGATATTAGCACTTTGCCTACTACAGAGATTTTTGAGCAACTTGCTCTAATTGGATATGTGTCCAACTCGGATAAATTAACTTTTCAAAAGGGTCATTTCTCCCCTCAGTGGAAATTTTTTATTCATACCATCCTTTACTGTTTAAGTTCCAAGAAAACTGCTTGGGAACAATTTAGTAGCAATATAGCAACAGCTATCATTTGCTTGGCCACAAACAGAACCTTTAATTTTTCAAAATTAAATTTTAATGGCATGGTGAAAAACATGGAAAGTAAGTCTAAATTTTTTATGTATCCAAGATTTATACAAATCTTTTTGAACAAGCAAAAGAGACTGATTCTACCTCACCAAAGAACCTATATTGCTCTTTCCCTTACCCTGCCCAAAAACTGTTTAGCAATATGAAGAGGGCTTCAAAGGGATATACTGGGGTGGACACTCCATTGTTTCAAACAATGCTTGTTCGGGGTCAAATATTACAAGGTGAAGGATCAACAATCCTAGTTGAGTCCCATCACACACCCATAGTTGCTCCATCAACCTCACAACCACATCATTCACCAACACTTAGGGATTTTATAAGACAGGAAACTGAGGTTCCTACAAGAAACTAAGGTTCCTCAACCCAAGTTTTCCTACTCAATACCCATTTGTAGCAGATGAGGCTGCTTCCACAGGTGCTAGATGAAGACATGGGAGGGCTGCCCACTTCGTCTTGGATTTTTACGAAGCAGGACATAGGCTGTAGTGGTAATCATACATAAGGACCCCTACCATGCCACATGACTCACCCTCTCCTAAGAGTTTACACACTTGGACAGTGTTTGAGGGCAAGAATGCAACCATAATGATTGATGGAATTGACGTTACACAATTGTCAAACAGAGATTTGCAGTTTTGGGAGAAATGACTTGAAGCAGACAAAGAAAACCTATGGTGCTGCTTTTACCAAACTTATCAAAAAGGTCAAGACTTTAGAGAAAACTATCAAGTCAATCAAAGCTAGAAGAAGAGCTCAATTTGTTGTATCTGATAATGAGGAAGAGTATTCTTTCAATAAAGGGAGGAAAATTGCTAAAATTGATAAAGACCCTGATATTTCCTTGGTACAACAGATGATTCATCATGATGCACAAACTCAGGGGAGGCAAGAGTATGATTTGGAACCTAATTTTGAGCTTACTGCTCCTGAAGAGGTTTATACTGCTGAGCCAGATATTAGTACTGCTAATGTACCAGTTAGTACTGCTGGTGCAAAAGTTAGTACTGCTGCTGAAGTCTAGATTTACATCAAAGGAGCTTGCTAAGCAAAGGAGAAAAGACAAGGGTAAAGCTATAGTAGAGGAATCTGAGCCTACACAGACCAAGACTAAAATACAGCAAGAACAATAAAGGCTTGGGTTTGAAGAAGCTTAAAGATTACAAGAGCAATTTGATGAAGAAGAGAGGCAAAGGATTGCCAGTGTAAATGAAGAAGCAAGTAATTTCAAACCTAAAGAATAGGATAACTTACAAGCTCAAATTGAAGCTGATGAAGAGCTAGCTCACAGTTTACAAGCACAAGAAAAAAAAGGATACTCTGAAGCTGACAAAGCAAAATTGCTTGTAGAGCTTATAAATGAAAGAAAGAGATAATTTTCCCAACAAAGAGCTCAACAAAGGAGGAACAAACCTCTCACACAGGCTCAACAAAAGTCTTATATGTGTAACTATATTAATCATATGGGAAGTCATACACTACAGCAGTTGAGAGGATACTCTTTTAATGAAATCAAAGTTCTATTTAAAGCAACAGTGAAGAGGGTAAATACTTTTACTCCAATGGAGAGTGATGATACAGTTCCTAAAGTTGTAGCTGGAAATTTAAAGAGAAGTGTAGAAGAAGAACTTGGTGAAGAAAGTTTAAAGAGACAAAAGATAGGAGAAGAATCAGAACCAGCTAAAGAATCAAAAGATAAAGAATCAGATGAACTGTCTTAAGAACAACTACAACAGTTAATAATCATAGTTCTAGAAGAAGGGATGAATGTTGAAGCCCTACAAACCAAATACCCAATCATTGACTAGGAGGTTTACACTGAAGATTTAAGAAAATACTAGAAAATCATTAGAGTGGGTGATCATACAGCGGTATATCAATTCTTTGAAGATATGCTAAAGAATTTTGACAGAGATGATCTAGTGAAACTTTGGAATTTGGTTAGAGAAAGATTCAGTTCAACAGAACCTACTGATGACAAAGAAAGAGCATTATGGGTTTAATTGAAGAGGATGTTTGAACCTGATACTGGTGACCTTTTGGAACTTCAAAGATACATGCATGATCCATTAACATGGCACCCTATACTTCACAACTAATTTTTTTATGAACCTCAAACTGAAGCTCACATTAAGCAACTACTCCTATCTCCAACTACATATTAAAGAAAAAGAAAGACCCAAAAACGTAGGACAACCAAAAAGGAAACTGAGTTACCTCAGACTAGTGTACCTCAAGACCTTGAAGCAGATGAGGATGTCTATAAGGAGGGGGTGACAGTGTGGAAAGGGCTATTACTACTGCTGCTAGCTTAGATGTAGCACAAGACAGTGATAACATATTTAGGACCCAGACCACGGCAATGCCTAATGTTGACATTCCTTAGGGAAAGGATACAGGTGGCAGTCCCAGGCGCCAAGACACCATAAGGGGTGCTCCTGCTCAGACTAGGTCTGAGAGAGTGCTTGAAAAGCCCAATGAACCACCTCTCTCAGAAGGTAACACATTTGGAAGTGGGTAGGGCAGGATTGAACATCAATTTGAATTGACGGCTGATTTACCAATCACACCCCATGATTCACCTCTCACAGGAGGTTACACACCCGGAAGTGATGAGGGTCGACTGAAACTACAGGAATTGATGACTATGTGTACAAAATTGTCAAAACAGGTGCTTGACTTAGAGAAAGAGAAGGATGTTCAAGCTATGGAGATCCTTAGACTAAAGAAAAGAGTCAAGAGATTAGAAAGACAAAGGAAGTCAAGCACCTCACAACCAAGAAGGAGGAAATATAGACAGGTTGAATCTTCAGATGATGATTTAAATGAAGAGGATGCATCTAAACAGAGAAGGAGCAATGACAAGACAAAGCAATGACAAGACAAAGCCAATGTTATGAAATTGCTGAAATGGAAATTGCATGAAAACTGTAGAGTTCACACTCTATTTATGGATGGTACACCTATGGAGATTAATATGTTAGTAGAGAAAAAGTATCCATTGATCAAGGAATTATTAGAGAAGATGCTGAACTTGCAGTTAAAAGCTGAAGAAGAAAATACTATGGACTTTGAGCTTATCAAGTTCATCAAATCAATGCTTGAAGAGTAGTAAAATGTTTGGATACATCCTCCTGGTGATCAAGATGCTTATACTGAAGAAACTTGATGATTGACAAGTAAATATCAAGTTTAGGGGAGGATTGTTAGGAATTAAGAGCTTCTACAAGCTATACTGCTGATGGACTTAGTACTGCTATTTGAAGATTTGTGCTGCTACTAAAGATTAAAGAATATAAACTAAGTCGTTAGTACTGCTAGTTATATTAGTTAGTACTGCTAGTACAAATGTTAGTACTGCCAGTATAGTTAGTACTGCTAGTTAATAGTTAGTGCTGTTAGTATTATATAGTTAGTACTGCTAAAGTGATATGCATGAGATATATTAAGAATAGATAAGCATGATCACTTAACGCAGTTTGTAAGCCCATTAGGGTTTCCTTAGTGTATAAAAAGAACCCTACGGCATAGTTAGAGACACTAATTTTCACAGCAAACACATATCAATTTATAGTTATTTATTCTGTAACCTAGGCAGAATATTTGCAATCAATATATTCAAGTTTAGTATTCATTGTTCTTCTTAGTATTGCAAGTTAGATTCCGCATAACTTGTAGTATTCACAATCATAGTTTCTCATATAGTTAATTTGGATTTATCCAAGTTAACTAAGCTTTAACAAGCTAAGAAGATCCGTTTCTTTAGGATTTCACAAACAAACAAATTATTAAGCATGATTAGTGATCAAGAATATGTTTTTTCTCTTATCCATCACATTTTTACAAAAGTATTTCTCAAAAATAATTATACAAAATATTTTCTAATTAAAAGAAAAGTTTTATTAAACTATTTAATATAAACACTAAATACACAAATTCCACAACAACCTAATTTACTATCTATTAACAAACAAACAAGTTTTATAAACCCATAAAATAAAACTACGACTACCAAACAAACACATGGGGCCCAGAAAGAGCAAAACAGTAAAGATAAAGTGGTAAGGCTGGTGAACATTTAGATTTATAAAAAAAAACACAAAGTTTGAACTCAAGCAGAAAGGCCCCCTGAACTTTGACTCACTATGACTAACTATCTTCCTTAACCTAGGGACTTAACTAGACTAAACTATTAAACTAACAAAGGACTAACTATGTAACTAACAAGGACTAACTGTGTAAATTTAAACTAACAGAAACTATAAAAACAAGCAAGATTGGCCCCTGAAACATCTAACATTTAACAACCAGCATCCTTTTTGCAATTAAATCAGCTTATTAACTTAGCTTTTTAAGAATAAAACTTAACTCTACTTATTTAAAATAAGCTGAATAAGCTTATCAGCTTATAAGCTCTAGAAGCTTAGTACTCTATTTCTTAAACTACATAAGCAAAGCAAATTTTAAGCACTTTGACAGAAACTAACTACTCAATAAATTCTGCTTAATCAAACATTTTAGCAAATCCAAAACAACTTATTTAACTACTGAAACTTAACAGCTTATTTAGAAAAGAAAAAGAAAAAATGTAAAACTTAAATAAGGTGTACCTTGTCTTTCCAGCTAGAACAGGAAAGCAACAGCTTATTCTGAGCTTATGGCTTATTCACATAAGCCCTAAATCAATAAACAACAATCCTAATCTAACCTATAAGCTGACCCTCAGCCTACTACACCCCATTGAACACTCAGCCGCCATCCAATTCCAAGAGTGTCAATGTCTTGTTCAATTTCAACAATAACAAACACAAACTCTTTGACAGAATTTAAATGAGGAAACAATTTAATATGAAATAACACTTTTATTAATACTGAAATAAGTTTCTTACAATTCGAAATAAAATAACATTAAATTGAAATTACATTACTAAAGAAAACTGAATTGAAAAATTAAACTACTACAATAATAAACTAAAAATCACCACTAAAAACTACTCCCTTTGTGCTGGAATGATATGGGTATTTATACCCGAAGCTTGAGCTAACCATCTTCTCTAGATCCTTCTTCTCGCTTCATCTCGGCCATCCATCAACTCTCTCTCCTTGATCTTTTATAAGAACCGTTGGATTAAAGATGTGTATCAACCCGGATCGATGATGTGGACAGTGTGTTAGTTATGTGAGGTAAACAATCACACACGTCACATCACCCAATGAGAATCCTTCTTTCAGCCAGGGTGGAATGGGTTAAGGTTTAATTGAAAGTGATGGATGGGTTACGGGTTGTGAGGGGGTCATTAACCCTATGGTTAATTAGGGTGTGGGTGAATGGTTAATCGAACTAGGGTTCATGTGTTCTTGGTGTTCTTGTGTGAGTGAGTGAGAGTAAATCGATTTTGGGGGTAAATGGGGTAACAGTAACTGTTGAGGTATATAGTGTAAGCCGGGTTGGTCGGGTTAGGGTTGGGTAGGATCGGGTAATTGGGTTAGGGGTTGGCTGTTGATTGGTTGAGAGGTGGCACCCGGATTTATTTGACCCGGGTATAGACCCGCGACTTTTGTAATCTTTGGGGCAATTACATCTTTGGCCCTTGTGTTTGGGCAAGCACTTTTAGGCTTAATATTATAACTTCCATAAATTGCATATTCAGCCCTTGTGTTTGGCAAGCATAATAAACAACTTTCACCAATTGCCAAAAACAGCCCTTGAACTTTAATGGAGTTTGGTTTTGGTTGACTGTGGGTTAGCTGCAGTTGACTGTAGAAGGCTGAGGCATGATCTCTCTGGCTTCGGCTTTTGATTTCTTTAGCTTCTTGATCACTCATCCGTTCTCGTGTTCGTTTTTGACTGATTTCTTGACCCTTTCTCGGTGTTCGATTACTTGACTGAGTTTCTTGTATATTTGACAATATCCATACCTGCACAACATAAAACTTCAGATACTATCACATTTTATGGTGCCCATTCTTTGATCCGTTTTGGTTTATTTGGGCCCTTTTTAAGCATAAAATAGATATGTGTACATTTACAACACTTATCAAATTCCCCAAATAAAACATTGTGTGGTCCTCGACGCAATATACATAAATTGCCTTATGAGACCAAATACCTCAAAATTCCCCAAACTAAACCTTTGAAAAAGTATGCAAAGAGTTTGTTTAAGCGATCACAAGTTATAAAACACCCGACTAATTCCCATTTGTCTAAAGATTTTTCTCTTTTTTATGGATTTTCTTGAATTAATAACTACCAAAACTACAATTATTGTGTTGAACATAATGCAAATGTTTTTCATTACCACAATGGAAAACTTAAGGATCAAAGAACAAAAAGCACATTTAAGCGTCTAAAAAAGAATATCAACTTCATCAACCCCCGATTATTCACTTTTCCAAGCTAAGCGCTATAAAAACAAGATCACCGTTAATTACCAGTCCATGACACTAACACTACTCAAAAATATTAATTGTGTTCTTTAACTGATCTCACGTCCCTCCCGCAAACTCCTCACTTATGATCTCAGAATTTTAACTTAAAGCACGAATATACCCAAGGCCTTTAAGACTTTTGTTTCGATAACTATTCTTTCCAACAAATAAAGAGCTAATGGTAAAGAACGCAATAATTAGCTCCCAGCCCATCTCAAAAGATCAAATGCAATCAAAGATAAAGTCCAGATCGAGGCGACCAAAATTGGCTTTTTATTAGGCACTTAAGCAAGGCAACCATTCATGTCATATACCACTAAGGCCCTTTAAGGACAAGAATGGAACCAATCTGTATTTGACACCATATAACCCTTAGGACTCTTTAAGGCACATAATAAGACAAATTAGGCAACTTAATTATTCCTCATGTCCTTAATAGCTACAAACATCGGCGCCAAAACGTCCCTCCGACACGATGCAGCAAAACATATTTTCGACTTTGGATTAGTATAAGTAAAACGTGACACCCTTTATTATCTCGAAGCCACAATCGATAGCGAGTCGACAAGAGTTATTCTACTATTATGACAACCAGGACTCTACCTTATATGAAAACTCCAACCATCCGGCCCCACGCTTCCGACACGATGAAGTAATCTGGCAGAGATTACCTTATATTTATTATATTTTTGTATTTTATAAAGACCAAATTAAAGTATTTTCCGGATGTGTAACTCATCCTAATCTACAAAGACAACTAAAGAAAACTTCTATTAACTAATGTTTTAACCAAAAAACCATACAACTTTATATTTAATTAAAATTTAATATATTAAGAGGTGAAACAAGCTAAAATGGGAGAAAAAGCCACAAGTAATTACATATGAGCTTGAAAGTGAAATAACCAAAACTATTCACGTTTAATCAATCATGACTTATAAATAAGCACTATCATTTCTTGTTCTTCACAAAGAAATATGCAAATACTTACCTTATAAAATCCAACTTGGCATATTCTAAAATCTACTTTAAATTAAGCACAATCTTCGATTTACTAACGATTCAAGTCTAGAGGTTTAAAGTCTATATGAGACTAGGCACAAACTATCATCATTAATTGCTTAAAGGGAAAAAGCTAGAACTCTATCAACGGTACGATCGGTCAAAAAAATCACTTCTATTCTTACCTCAAGCGGAAAACCTGACATTATTTGTCTTAATATTTTTTTCTTTTTTTTCTTATTATTATTCTTTTTTTATTTTTTTTTTCTTTTGGTTAAAAATTTAAAAATTTTTGCTATTTTTGTGGGAAACACAACGGTACGTCAGCGAGAAACACAATAAGCAAGCAGCAAAGTCAAATCGATAGATGCCAGTCCCTCCCCAAACATAAAATGCGAAACATTGCCTCAATGTTTAAAGTTTCGTGATCCTTAATAAAAACGTCAATCTAAAAACGAGTACGTGAGAACAAAACAATAAGCAAACAACATCAAATCGATAGATTCCCTTCCCCAAACTAAAACGAAACATTCTCATCAATGTTTAAAGTCGGGTCTCTACGTAAATCTAAGCCGTTTATTAGGTATGCAAAGATAGACGTGAATCGATAATGATGAAAGGATATCGGATTTCCCCAAACTAATTTCTCACAAAGGATGAGAAGCTCGAGTAGAACGGGACAAATCAACTGGACAATAGAGGCTTCAAAGAATTTGTTGGGTCGATCCTACAAAAATCACAAAAAACAAGCAACAAACATCGAGAAATCGGAAAGAGTACAAGCCTCTCTCAACACAACACTTTAGATAAGAAAATAGAAAGAAAATGGAAAAGATAAGCATGGGGTGAACTCCCACGAAGCGGCTTGTTTTTGGTCACTGAGTCGCAAGCTCGACTCGATCCCTGAATTTAGTTGTCCTTAGGGAGAGCAAATATGGAAGAAAGAAACTTCCATAAAAAGGCCAACGGCTTTAAGAAATGTGATGATGTCGGGATCAAAAATGAGATCTTCACTCCCGGTTGAGCAAGATAAAGGAGAAACCTCGGGATAAGTGAGAAATGGTAGAAATGTACGGATGGTAAATGTGAAGGATTGTCTTCTTCAACTTTTGAAACAACTATATTTTCTCCTTCCCCTGGTTCAAAAGATTCATTATTATAAAGTATATCAAGACAAACATCCGGTGGTTCTGGAGGAGGTCGAGGCAATGACGGATTAAAATGAAATGATTCAAACTCAGGAAAAGAGTAATTAGCATGAGTAGTGGTACTGTCACTTCTCGTCTCTTTCGTATGATCGCTAAAAGACTCGAATTCGGGTAAGGAATTATCCGAAAAAGAAAGAGAAGTAATGGATGAATCACTATCCATAACGGGAATAGGATTATCTTTCAAAGATTCGATATTAAAAATAAGACGATGGACGTTTAATAATTTCTCACGAAGAATAACGTCTTGAATTTAAAGAATGTCTTCTAAATCAAACTCTTTCTCTTCTTGTTCTTCATTTTCCTCCTCCAAACTATCGAGCTCTGAAAAGGAAAGTGATGGATCAATGTACTCGATGTTCTCAAAAGAATCATCATCACTCAAAGTATCATCATTTGTATCAAAATCGGCTTCAACAATTCCTGGTAGAATTGGAGCAATATGAGTAAGTTCACCGGCGAACTCCTCGAGAATAGGGTCGATTTTAGAAGAATGAACAATCGAAGAATCACGGTTAATCAAAGATTCCAGAAGATCGGACTCAACATTAACACGATTATTATCACAATTAGGCACATCACTCATATCGTCAGAAATACCCTCGAACTCACTTGGGATTGGGACAAGGTTCTCAACACTAGACTTTATTACTTTGTCTGATTCCGTTGCCAGAATAGTGTCGAGATGCTCATCCCCCATATTTAGAGAGTTATCGGGCTCCTCGATTGGTAAGTCGGTTGTGATTGCTAAAGGAATATAATCATCCTCGTCATCACAAGTAACAGAAAGCATGTAACGACAGGCAGCAGCATACTTTTCTTCTTCGTAAGCTTTCTCCTTTTTTCGAACTTCGCTTCCCCATATATTAAAATCTTGCTTAAGTTTTCGAATTCTAATTTCACAATCTCTCTCGTATTCTGCATCAATTTCCTCGCCTCAAAATCTTTTATAACCCAAATCATTTATTATTTCCTTAATCTCTCTATCGACCAATTGCTGTTCATGCATCATTTCCTCGATACTCATATCCTCTATTTTCTTTCTTCGATCTCTTATTATTTCTTCAAGTTTTTCTTCCATTTTATTAAGGACTTGTAGAATTCCTTGATGATCGACGGAGTCTTGCGGGGGTTGTGGTTGGTCAAATCCGGAAGAATCATAACTCGAATTAGGTTCGTAGTAAGTTTCATTGATCGGTTGACATTGATAATCAAAGTGAGGACCCCCGCAATAAGCACAACAAAGATATTATTGAGAAAAACTCAGTGAATTTTGTGGATAATAGTTATCACTAAAGTTTTGATTGTAACACGGCTCCTGTTCATAGACAAACGAGAACTGTGGTAAACAATCATAACCATAATGAGCATTATTTCCACATAACTCACACAAGTAAGTCTCAAACTGGAGTTGTGGAGGTTGGTAAGAAGAATTTGGAGAATTATCAACAAAGTTAGGCTCTGAAACATAAGGTAATGAATAACATGACGGATCTAAACTT
The DNA here is from genome assembly GCA_026074375.1 of Tanacetum coccineum. Classification (NCBI taxonomy): domain Eukaryota; kingdom Viridiplantae; phylum Streptophyta; class Magnoliopsida; order Asterales; family Asteraceae; genus Tanacetum; species Tanacetum coccineum. Next base: position 15,946 of record BQNB010002216.1, read on the forward strand.
GGTAAAGTTTGTGGAATTTCATTAATGGTTTGATTGCATGGCTCTGGTTTAGAAATGATAGGATCTTTTGGTGGACAATTATAACCGAAATGAGCACCTTTACCACAAGATTTACAAATGCATTGTCGACAAAAAATTCCATCTAAAGAATCACTGTACTCATAACAACAATTATGGTCAATCTGTGGAGGATCTAGTGAAGACATTACACCGGGGTCTTGATTGACAACGCATGGCTCTCGAAGAGCATTAACGACGTTGGTATTGTCATCGGATGATTCGGAAATATCTTCAAAGTCTTTGAAAATTCCATTTTCAACACAATATGCAAGCAAATCTTCATCGAATTTCTTTCGTAAAAATTCACATCCATGACAACTAGGACCATCAACCGGGGTTCCACATCTTGCACAACGTGGAAAAGAGTCGGGTACGGGAGTAAGGATCTTGTCTTCAAAACTTCCTATCGAACAACATTCTTTAGTGTACAAACTTCCACAAGTCGAGCATTCCTTAATTGCGTAACGGGATTTTGAATGATGAGACGCCATAAGAATTAAACAATTTAGAGGGTTAAGGAAATGAATTAAATCGATAAGAAGAAAAAGAAGATTATTTTTGGTTTTTTCGATTCTTTAAACAACATTTTTTTTTCAATGAATTTTAACGGTTACACGGAAGAGACTTAAACCAAATAATCAACTACTTCACGGTAGCTCTTGAAAATTGCTTTTCAAGGTGAGCCGTACTTCGTAGAGACACAAATGGCAAGTGTTAAATCTTTAGTTCGATTTGGGAACCAACAAGTTCACCGGAAATTGAAATGATAACACCTCCGTTGAGAATGTTATATTTTGGTATTTTTACCAATTGGTGATTTTTATTTCTTTAATTAAAAAGGAAGATTTTTTTTATATTTTTGATTTTTCTATTTTTTTTATCTTTTACTTATACTAAAAAGAAAATGAAAATATTTTTTACTTTTTATATTTTTTATTTTTTTTTATTTTTGAATTATAAAACAAAAATGAAACTTTCGAGGGTGAAAGGATCTTCAAACCAAATCAACAAACACAAAACGAAGGAATCTTAAACACTAGTCCCCGGCAACGGCGCCAAAAACTTGATGTACAGTTTTATATACCTAAAATATACTATAAAATAATATTCCACAAGAGCAATTAAGAAAATTACCAAGTTACCCTTGATAAGATTCACTCTTAAAAATATATATAATATAATATATAGTACGTATATTTAACCGGATAAGTATGATTACCCGGATCGTTTCCCCAACGACTAGTGAAATTGAAACCACGTTTTAATTCGGATTCTGATTTGAATAAAGCAAAGATATTTTTGATATTCTATAACTACTAAATAAAAAACAACGATTTCAAAATTTAATTAAAAACGCGAAACGGGACACTAGATCTAAGGCCAAAAACCTAAATTCTATAAAATTAAACCTAATTTTTATTTTCCTTTTAAAATGTATTCTAATTAGCTAAAAACGAAGTTTTAAAAAAAACTAGGACAAAAACGGAGTTAAAACGAGGGTTAAAATTGAAAACCGAGAACACGAACGAAACCCGTTCTTTAAAAAGATGAATTTTTGCAAAATAGACTTTACGAAAGTGAAACTAATTTTCCTACGAACTTTATATAAAAAGAAAATTTTATAAAAAAGATTTTTATTTTTCTGATTATTTTTCTATTTTTTATGATTTTTTAAAGTTTTTAAAGAAAATAAAAGATTAAAAATACTAAACTTAAAGTAAAAATTCTAGAAAAAATTCAGAAAATAGCTTAAGCTATTAGAAACCTAGGAAAAATAAGCCCGAAGTTGTAGCTTATAAAATAAGCTACGAAATAAGCTTAACAGCTTATAAAGCTTATAAAGCCAAAAGGTGTATAAAGGTTTAATGAAAGGATATGAAAACGGATGAGCTATTGTAGCAAACTGGTTAAGGTGTTGGTGTTGTGTATGGCCCTCTCGTCGCGGTGGGGTTCGAGGCCAGGCCCCCCCTAACCCCACCTTTTTGCACCATTTTTTATTTTATTAAAACAACACTTGGGACTTATAAAGGACACAAAATTAAGATTTTAATAAAAGACACATAAGCTGAACCATAATAAGCCTAAAAAAGCATTATTTAATAAGCTGTGACAGTAAGTGGGATTTTGGGCTTGTTTTCACTTAAACAACTATAATAAGCTCAAATTAAGCTCAATTCTAAAAAGGAAAAGTGATCTAGATAGCTTATGATTTGCTTAATCTATAAATGCAAAGAAATCTAAGCTAGAAATCCTCTTAAGCTACTGAATTTAAGCATGAATTAAGCAAACTCAGGAAATAAGCAAATTAGCACAAAATCCAAATAAGCTAAATACTTTAAAAAGCTAAACTGGACTCTAAAACTTTAAGGACTTATTAAACTACTTATAATCTATCTATATAAGCTATAAAATCTAGAATCATAAGCTAAAATTAACAAAATAATAATCTACTTAATTAACCTACTGTTTTTTGGCTTTTGAGGTTTTTGAGTTACTTTTGACAGCAAAATAAGCTAGGAGAATAAGCTAGAAAATGCCATTTAAGACTTGTTCTATATAAAGCTATACCTAGACTATATATTACTTGAATCTAAGATCCTAAATCCTATTCTTACTTAACTAAGAACTAAGCTGAAAGTAGCAGTACAAACTGTGACAGAAGTACTAACTTTTTGGTTAGTACTGGTGCACTTTGCACAAGTGTAAACTAAGAAGTGCAGGTTTCCTAAGGGAAATCTTGCACTAAGGCACACTCAAATAGAGTGTATGAACAAAGTGCAAGCAAGATCTAAGCCTTGGAGGGCTTAGATCAAAATTTGCACAAGCACAAATGAAATTCTTAGAAAAACTCCCCTGGTGCTGTCAACTTTATATAAGCTCAAATTCTTTAAATTTTCAAATCTAATTTATAAAAACTCATTACCTAATGTTTTTAACTAATTTCAAAGCTGTCTAAAAAGTTTTGCACAAATGCATTTGACTTTTATTGGTCAAACCAGCTTATGCCAAACACCCCTTTACCACTTGACAGATTTTAGAAAAGCTTATGAAATACTAATCTAATGTACCAAACTTAATAACCAGATATCAAATAGCTTAAATCTAACTTAACAAGCATGATTAATCAACTAGATAAGCAATAATCCAAGATCTACTACTAATGCTAAATATTTTTGGTATTTTTAGAGGTTTTAAGACAAATTAATGAAAAACTATGATTAAAACTAAGTAAGTTAAAAACAAGTAAACAACTATAATGATTAAGCTAGATAAAACTTAATTAAGCACTAATAAGCAAAGAGAATAAGCAAATAAGCAATAATAAACATTTAAGCTATAACTAAGCATTTTAAAACTGAAATTAGAGAGTAATGAAAAGAGAAACTTACTTAAACCTTTAGCTAAACAAAAGGTACCAATTATGGCAGCTACAAGCTCTCCTAGCTTATGAAATAAGCTAGGAGTTAAGTCCTTGAGAACCCTTCCATGTTTGGTTCTCCTTCCAAAAGCTTATAAGTCCAAACCCAAAGGTACTTAGATTTTAAGCTAATTTTATAGGTTTACAGTATGATTAAGACTGGTTAAGCTCAAATCAAGAGCTTATAGACTCTTGAGAGCTTATTAGAACTGAAAAGGGCTTATTGAGCTTTAGCTTAACTCTAAATAAGAAAAATGAGAGATTATGAATCAAAGAGATTTAGAAAGATTAAAACACTGCATTTCATTAATAAAAGGTTGCTTACAATATTTAAAAAGGAAATTACAAGATTGAAAGTAAAAATTAAGCTAAAAATTATCCTAAAAACTACGTACTCACTAAGATGTGTGTGTGTGAAGAGTGTGTGCTATTTATAGCCTGCCTTGCTGAGAAGTTTCTAGGCCTGCCTTCTTGCCCATGTCTCATTCAATCAAATCCATTCATTCCTTTAATCATTAGAGAAGCAATCACATCCGTTGGATCACAAATGTAGTCACACAGATTTCCAAGCCGGCAATCCTTGATGTGACACATTTGTGCTTCTTCCATTGATGACGTGGCCTTTGAGTGTGAAAGGGCTTAAGTGATCCATGATATGACTAATTTGACCCCTCCTTAGTAATGTAGAGCCTTTGAATTGACCATTAGAGCCCTCAATTTCCATTTGCCCTCTCTTTTACCCTGGATGGTGAAACGGGGAAGAAAGGTAAATAGTAACACCTTTCACGCCTAGTTTTAACTGAAAAGGTTATTCAGTTGCATCTTTGGTTTAATTGCAAATCCAGTCCTTCTCTTTCTTTATCCCATTTCTAGTTATAAAAGGACTTTCGAAATTGGCATGAAAGGTCCTTATGGTTTATTAATAAGGGTAAATGGGCTAGGGATTGGGCTTTTAGATCTGGGTGAGGCCTAATTAGGCTTAGAGACCATTTATGGACTTTTCTTAAAGTTGAGGGGTTATTTTGAGTCTTGTTGACTTTTTGTTGCCATGTTTGACTGGATTTGAGTGAGGCTTTACTTTTCTGGCTTCGGCTTTGATTCTTTGGCTTCTTTTTGTACTCTTCTGATTCTTGTGTCCGTGCTTGCTCGTTTTTGACTATTTTCTTGTGATTTTTGATATATCCGTACCTGCACACACAAAACACAAATACAAGCATCTTTTGGCTAGTTTTGTTCTGTTTTGGGTTTATTTGGGCTATTTTAAGCATAAATGGACATGTGTATTTTACACTTATCACTTACTCTGAAGCTTCACCTATCATTAATTCCATACCCCGAAAGGAGAAAGACCCAGGGAGTTTCACTTTACCTTGCTTTATTAATAATGTTTGTTTTGATAATGCCCTTGTTGACTTAGGAGCTAGCATTTGTGTTATGCCTCTCTCGATCTACCTTAGTTTAGGATTAGGAGAATTAGCTCACACTAATTTGACAGTTGAATTAGCAGACAGGACTGTGAAATATCCAAAAGGAATAGCTAAAAACGTGCTAGTAGGTATTGGTAAATTTGTTTTCCCAGTAGACTTTATAATTCTAGATATGCCCGAGGATATCAAAGTGCCCTTGATCCTCGGAAGACCATTTTTGTCTACCGCCCATGTTAAGATTGATGTTTACAAACGAAAGATTACCTTGTTGGTTGGGGAAGAAAGAATTATTTTCAAAAGTGTTAAACCTGCTAGTAGTTTAATTAAGAGGGTCTACATGCTAAGTTTAAGAGAAAGAATGGAGCTTGATTTAGAAGCTAGGCTTATGGGAGAGACTTTGGTGATTAATAGATCATTAGACCCTTTGAATGGAGATTACATCGAATTAAATGATCTAAATGAACCATTTGAGCTTAGGAGAAATCAAGGTGATGATTTGATGCCCACCATTGAGGAAGGTGAGGTAATTGAGGAATTTAGAACTAGGGATGATGAACTTGATACTGGAATTGATGATTACCCTAGTTATTGCGACTATGATAAGAAGATCCATATAGATTGTGCTCACAACTTAAAGTTTTCTTGCATGATAGGATTTGAATTTACACACGCTAACTTTTTCCCATTATTGTATGTCAATGTGATGTCCAAAAAGTTTCATAATTCTATAATGAAAGATAAGATGGTGTACAAAGGGAATAATGTTATAGGAGCTTTAATGAATGTGCCTATTTTTGTTGGAACCTTTTCTGTTGTGACGGATTTTGCAGTTTTAGAAAATATGGATGCTTATCGTGATGAAGGAATGGGCGATGTTATTTTTGGCGAACCATTTTTAAGAGAAGTTGGAATTAAAGCAAGACGGTTCGAAGGGATGATTACCATTTACAATGGTAATGATGAAGTAACTTACCAAATGGTGTGATCACATCCGAGGTTTAAACACCACACTAATGAGCAATGCAACAAGATCCCACCATTACTGAAGGTAAGTGATGAAGATAAGAATAATGGAATCTCGCATCCATACCAAAAGCTTAAGGGGTTCTACAAAGGAGTCTTGAACTTAGGACCCGATTACATTCGAGATGCAAGGACAGAAGAATGGCTCACACGCGGGCACATTAGCGTGCATGAGATGGAATGGTGAAAGAGAAACTGAAAAAAAGTCTAACTTAAAGACTTCGCTGTAAACAAAAGTGCTTCCCAGGAGACAACCCGGAATGTCATTTAATTTTATCGAGTATGTCTTCCCAGACATCAATACGGCGTATCCGCTCCATACCATACGGCGTATTGATTGTCTAGACGTTATCAGTCTTTACTTTTTATGCACTTTAAAAACATTTTGTCAGTTATGGCAATACGGCGTATTCATGCACATGATATGGCGTATTCACCAGTCTGACTCGTATTTAGTTTGTTTAGTTTAGTTTAAATTAACTGTAGGTACCAAGATAGGAATACACGTTTTTCCTATTTTACACAGGACCTCGTGAAACAAATATCGATGAATATTGGTGGAAAATTTACAAATTTAGAGATCTTGAAGTGTTGGAGTCTTGAAACCTCAAGACGGCTATTCAACACACAAATTCTTGCTCAATAAATCAACATGAAGAATCTACTGAGCAAATATCAGGGGAGTTTCTCATTCTAATTCTTTTTAATTTCCGTATTTTTATTGTTTTATCTATACAACGAGGACATTATATAATTCAAGTGAGGGATGCAAATTAAAATGTATACTTGTCCTATTTTTCACAACAATGCTTAAAATATGCTTAAATTTTAAAAAAAATTCAGCATACTTTTATGAAATTACTTGATACATAACCCACACATAATAATCCTTGTTAGATATTGTGAGGATTTAACCTTATCAATTTCTAAATGTTTACCCAAATTCCACAAAATATGAGTGTGTCGGTGATGTTGTAGACTTTAGAACTTGGTTTGATATATCACTCGAGACCGCAATTATGAGTATTATGGATTTAGATGGAGTAACTTGTTTAAATTGGTAAATTTTAGGATTACACCCAAAACGCCTTTATATGTTACTTATTAACTAACTACACTGGTTAGTAAACCCCCGTATAAACCCTTTGTTTACTCTCACTTTAAGAGTAAGATACCCCTAGAACAACCCGTAGAGACAATCCTTTAGGAAATACACCAATTGTTTATTTTGTTACACCTTTACACCTTAGCCTACCCTGTTAGATTAAGTTTATTTTACAGTTGCTAGTTGCTTAAAGTGTAAAGTATGTATTTCCCGAGTCTTGTGTCAAAATTTTCTATCTTTGGTACGGTTGGAATAATTTGCACATTGCAAATGAGAATGTATATTATAGTCAAAACTCATGTATTTTTACTACCATTACAATTAATGGTACGTCCGAAGAATGAAGAATTATCGAAATAATTATCCTGAATTATTATGATCGTGAAGATGGTGAAACTACTCCGAGTTTCGTATATAGTTAGATGAAAAAAATAAAAAAAAATTAGAAAAATCGCAACAAAAAAAGAGAAGGAAAGTTTGAAGATAATCGTTTCGCAACTACCGAAGGAATTACACGAAGGATCGATTATTCGTTGATACAAATCGATGATGTAGAGTATTGTATAAAGTGGAAGATATCGCCACTTGCCTTGTAAAGTATGTAAAGTATGGGATGATTGGGAAGTTGACCGTTACTGGAACACCAACTTAGGTTGTTGTTTTTTATGTATGATCAAGACGTTGTAAATAGTCGTGTCTTTATCATGGTTACGGTCGAGAAAAAGTGTCTAGCAACTTGTATTTTAGACTTAATCTATTTGTTTCGTAATTTTTATTTAACAACAATTTACTTCTCTTTCCTAATGACTAGCCACTGGTTTTATGCGAATGAGGATGTGTATGAGTGTGCATGTCTATTCCGTCATTACGGCCATGTATGCATGTCTCATCTGCCTCGTTGGTTTATGACTTTTGGTGAAAGTTAGAAGGTCCCTACCCTATATCATTCTTCATCCTAACCGTTGGTTAAATTTGAATGAGGATGTGATCAAACACACATGTCTATTCTGTCGTTACGGCCATGTATGTGTGCTTCAGCTGCCTTGTTGGAGTGGTACTTCTGGTGAAAGATTGAAAAATGATCAACCCTAAGCCTTATCATACAAACCCATATTTACCTTTATAAACTTGTTACTCCTTAGCTTTAGCGGTGGAGATGTGTATCCTTGCCAAGCTTATGATAGAATACTCGTCATGACCAAGCAATTAAGCGAATTAGTTACATGTTACCACATAGATTAGTTGAGTGATTTAAGTGTTTTCATCTTCCTATTTCGTGAGGTGTATGGTTGTGTACTTGTAATAGATCAAATAAATGCTTTAACGGAAAATATCCTTAGGGATACATTTTTATAAACTTATAAAGGCTACTTGATGACATCAAATAACGTCTCTTTTATAGCATCATTTATCCCATGTAATTAAAACATTTTGTATAATTAATGCAAAGAATTGTTACTTAATCGTTTGTATTTGAGAATTGTAGTAATTATAGAGGACTTGGTGAAACATGACTAAAAGGCACGCAATTCTGGAGATTAAACGAAAATATTTTGAAGATTACTGTTTCTGACAACCAATACGTCATATCCATTAAGGAAGATACGGTGTATCTGTGCCTGCACTTACCAAAGACCACTAAGGAAACATAATCAATACGCCGTATCCAGAGAAGACCAATACGCCGTATTAAAGATATAGAAGGTAAATATTCTGGAAGATATCAAACGTTGTCCCTACTCCAAGAAACACCCAATACGCCATATCCAAGACCTTGGATACACCGTATCGACACCGACTCCAGACCCTATAAACACAAAACTTAAAAACGAGTTTTAGGTGTGCTAAATCATATTCTAGATACCTAAACCACAAAAGTCGATTTTTAGAGGAGAAAAAGAGCAGAAGAGGTCTTGCAACGCATTCCAATCCATAGGAGACAACGTGTAATTTCTTATACTTTTGTAATCATTCAATTTTTTGTATCATTAGTTAACTCGGTTAGTTTACCTTGGCTAAGCCAATTACTCTTGTATTAATTATGATGTTTGAAGGCTAATACCTTCGGGTGTTAGCCATTATTATGAAGATCTGAATGTTTGGTTTTGATTATATCTCGATTGCTTAATTTATCGTTGTATGCTTGTTTATGTTTATCAATTTATACTTGTTTATGTGCTTTAATATGCGACCTATCATTCAACTGGATCTAGTGATACGGACCAAGTAATCTAGATGCCGAGATAGCTCTCCATATAGTGATTTATACATCTAGAATAATAGGATCACAAGTATTGTCCTGCTAAATCCGTGCTAAGATACGATTCTGGCTTAACTAGATATCAGATATTGCCTTTGGTTTAGTAAACAAGTTGACTAGCAGGTGAACCTAGATAATTCAACAAATAATGTTCTGATTCCATTAGATAGTTGGATAAGTGGACTACTAGAGTATAAATTTTCGTTAAGCAGTAAGTGGGTAAAGTCTCTATGAGCTAGGGTTTAACAAGATCACCATTGCTGTGACAGAATTAATGTGTCTAGGTCTTAGGATGAAGTCCCGCCTAAGTCTTAAGAATTATATGCCACCTCAAGATAAGTAATCATTGCACTGAATAAACAAACCAACTTCTAATCGGATTAATGATGGCTAATGTAGTTTTCTATCATAAGGCTTGACCGCTCTTTTATCTTCTGTTAATTTGCTTGCGTGGGTTAAAGTGTCTTGAATTGATTGTAGTCACCACCAAACCCATGCCAGTCTCTTAGGCTAAAACCCCCCTTTTACCTGTTAGAATTAGGATTAGAACTAACATAAGATTAGCATACGTTTGACTTAGATTAGAATTAACTTAGATTAGTAAACCAAAATAAAATAAATTGAAAATTTAACCTCGCTCAAGTGTTTGACACACCCTACTTGCCACGAATCTACCACCGATCGGGTACACTGCCCGTTAAAGTGTTGTTTTTGGTTAAGTCGGAAAAATATAAATTTAAAACTTGAACATAAAAATATACACCACACAACGACACATTAGTGTCTTAATAAGTTAGAATACATGTTTTTATGGTTTTTAAGCTTAGGTTAATGTAAAGTAGGATTGTTGGGATAAATATAGTTATACAAGATGTGAAATGGGTTTGGTATGTGATGGATAAGCCCTTTGTTATAAGTTATAAAGGGGTGTTTGGGAATTGAGATTGCTTATTTAGATGCCTATGTGTTTACTACGTTGATTTAGAAGGAATAAGCACTTACGAATGAGCATCTGATAACAAATAAGTGAATAATTAATTAAGTACATTAGAGTAGGCAAAACGAAAGTCATATTAACCTAAGTGTTCGGGATTGCTTTTCTACTCCAATGTTGGCTTAAAACTAAGTACTTTAAAAAGTAGAATGCATTCGATAAATGATTGCCCGACATCAGTTTATGTGTTAAAAATTCATATACATGTTGTAACTTGAATACTCTGATTGCTTGGGTGTGCTTATATTAACTTTTATACTTCATATAAGCACATCACTTTCTCTGTTATACGCCAAACAATCATTCTAATTGTTTTAACCATTGACATAAATGGTTGAAAACGTAATTGTGTCGATGGTTACAGGTGTACTGAAATTTTAAAGCGACTTTTTCATTGAATCGGGTAACATCAATGTTTGCGTGTATTTCATATAAACGTAAACCACATTATTTGTTTGATATATGACTTCAGCACCATTTTCTTTAATGTTTAATGCTATACTAAAGAATCAGAATATTTATTAGAATAATTTAAGATGAAGCCACTATCATGTCGATGAGCAAATTTAGAGACTACAGGTTTTTCAACATTTTACTTATCGAATAAATTCAATGTTCTCTTTGTAATATGGTCAATTTGAAGTGGCATGATGGACGGGATGCATAATGGGTCAAAAGAGACTTGATGAATCTGGTCACTTTCAATACGAGTGAAAAAAGTTAAGTCCAAAAAAATTATGTTTAGTTAGAAGCTTATAGATCTCTATTAGTCATTAATGAACCAATCTTTGTTATAGAACAAGGTTATTGTAAACCAAATCTAAATCTTCGATAATACGCGTTCACTAAAATTTGGATCATCCATATTTATATATTTACGTATCTGATATGTAGGACTACCGAAGGTGGTATCAAAAGTCTTGCAAATCTGTTCATAAGCCTGAACGCGAAGCTAATGGTAGGTAGCCTTAAGCCTTAATACTTTGGCAATGCTCACGTATAAAATATGCTTTATTAGTTGTGGGATTAAGAAATATACAGATTTTTTGATTTGCTGACTTTATTTGAGATTTGGGTGAAATCTAGAGACAAAGATAGCAGATTCACTAAGAGCAGCGGTGGGTGACATGTGTAATGATATTGGATTATGGACACGTACTATTTTCCGGTTTAGTAATAATTTTTATTATGAAAACTCTTTTGCGTCAAAATTTTAAATGGTTGTTTTATGTTCTGCAGATAGGTAGTGGAAAAAATAACACATTATGGGGTCCACCAAACGCAATGGTGATCAAATAATATTCTCACGCATCGGCATCTTCCAAATGTTTTTTAATGAAGTTAAACGAGTAAGTATTCATGTTTTCGGTCATGAGTTACACAAAAGTTGTATAGGTTCTTAATTGAAATTATGACTAAATTTTGAATTTCATTTCAGGAAAAAAAATAAGCAGAAGATAAATAGATAAATTATCAGTGTCGGTATTCGTTTCTCAAGGTATCTGCTTTATTCCTTAGACGTTTTTACTACATGCACATAGTTTGAACTTCTTTTTGCAGTGAACGAATGTAGATTTGTTTTCCACCTATAATTTGTCAAAACAAATGTAGTGGTGTACTAATTGGGGGGGGGGGTCTTTGGAGTAGCATATTTGTTGGGTGTATCGACTTATTGAGATCTACAAGATCGATAAGCTAATTTTTCCAGCTTATGAGCTGATTAGATTAGGCTTAGTGACTTTATTAAGCCATAAACTAAAGCTGATAAGCTTAGAAGCTAATGGAAGTAAGCTAATGGAAGTGGATTTTTAGATTTTCAGATTTTGTCAATCATGGTTTTAAAAACTACTTGAGATGTTTTCACATTGAGAACGTACAGTAACTAGAAGTATAAAAGGGGTCCAGATGTAAGCTCCTTTTGGTGGATTGTGTCTTTGACAGTTGCTAAAAACCTGATGCAAAGGGTTTAAATTGCCTGCATCTCATGTAATCCACACCATTGGACCTGATTATGATTACATTAGCGATGTTTCAGCCTTATTGAGTGATGCATATAGGTACATTTTTAAGGAATTTATTACTTAACTTGATTATAATATCTCACATAAACCTCTACTGAATTTTCGTCAAAATTTATTTTTTTCTCTAACCTTCATTTCAGGAATGGTGTGCGTGTTGCAAGAGAAAACAATATTAAGTACGTTTCCTTTCCCGCCATATCCTGTTGTATCTTTCGGTGAGTTTATAAGTTCATTGGGCAGGTTGAAGCTCGAGAGCTTCAGTTGTACATGAACATTGAAAAGGTGAATTTCTAAATCTATTCACTAAAGAAATGAAGAATAAAACTTGTTTCTGATCTAGCGTTACACTATTTCTTTATCATTATCTTAGGAATTTGACAGTTAGGATCTACCTAATTATAACAAACATTGGGACTAAACCATCACCAGTAATGGCGACCTTCTCCTTCAAGGGACCGAACATTACAACCCTGGATATATTAAAAGTTAGTAAGTTTTTCACCTTTATAGTTTTACCTTTTAACAAACTAAACTAGAATTCTAATAGGTTACGGTTGAAACTTTGAATGTAGCCGGATATAACTGCACGATGAGTTAACATTTTGGCAGTGTGGTCACCTAGAGCGATTGAACACACTGATGGCATTGAATGCCGCATGAGGCCACAGGTTGCTTTTTATGATCTGCAAAAAAACCTTCTGATGTTCCTTTATTGACCCTTGATATGAGGATCGAACGTATAGCATCAAGTAGTGTCGCGATTCAAGGTGAATAAGATATTTGTTTTTTTGGGTCATACTGAATTTATTTCACTATATATTTTTAGGATTAGTTTTTGTATGTAAATTTTTGTTATGTTCTTATGACCCATCGATACACGTCTTTTGTCTTTAATATTTTGGTATATAGTTTTTTTAACAAGTTGGATATTTTGTAGGCCACATCTGCATTCGATGGAAATCGCATGGCCAAATAGGAAGAACCTAATAGATACTAAGATTTGTCGATACTGGTATTTATAGCTGTCATCAGGTCATTCCACATGAAGTTGTTTTAGCTCTTTTTGCATTCTGTAAAAGTGGTTCATTTGTCTATGCAAACAAAAAAGTAAATAATGTTATTGCAGATGGGTATCCAGTCAGTCAGATGTTATCCTAGGTCGATATTGTTACCTTAAATCTATTTTCCTATGTCAAATTATATTGCTATTGATCTTTAAATTCATAAAGTACTTGATCAAGAGAATCGTTGTAGTTTAAGAAATTTGCTTTTGTAGGATGGAACCAAGGACTGTTGGGAATGTGTGCCAAAGAGAAGTATAAGTAGAAGATACCTTCCCAAATGGGATACGGAGAGCTTGGTTCACCACCTAAAATACCAGGTAATTCTCATTTCTTCTCATCTTCCGGTTCTCACAAAAGAAAGAGAAAAAAGAACTATACACAATTCTACTATTTATAGATAGCGACCCTTTTATCTTAATCTGTAAAAGACAGCTTCTTTATTGCTACTAGATGAGTACTGTTGGTCCCCTTGAATGTGGTATAAGGTTTATTAAGTTAAACTAATCACATTCCATAGCAACAAAGTGAGTTTTAATTAGATATATATAAACAATATAAAGAACAAGTTTAAAACACACAGAAGTAAATTTTCAACGTATAGGTTCTTATTAGAATCAAATAGAGAATCTATGACACACCTTGCTTGCAAAATAGCAAGGTGGTTGAATGATAATTTGGGTGTTATCTCCTTCGAACTTAATCTCTAACCAAAGTTATGAGAGTAAGAAAACAAACTACTTAACTAGAATTGAAGCTTCAGCTTTAGCAGTTCTATTCAGTTTATTTAAGAGATAAATGAACTCTTCAATTTGTTTCACATTAATTGGAAGAGATAACATTTACTCTCGATATCCCTTTCCTTTTATAGGCAAAAGGAATTAGGGTTTACAAGTTAACCTAGTACGCGTATCATGCATTAGATGGGTGGTTGAGATAACATTTAATACAGACATGCTTTAAGGTACTAGGTACAGTCCTTTAGGGAAAGTTATTGTACTTCTATACCAACTTTAGAAGTATCTATTTCCAAGGAGATTGATTTATTCCTCTTAACTTAAAGCAATCTTTTTCCTGCCTAGTAAACCTTCTAGAAGTGAAACATTTCGTTTCATTCTTCTTTTAAAGAGATAGACATCGTTCAGCTTGGAATTATCAACCAAGCTGAACTGAAGCTCTTGCTAATGTCTCGTCTTCAGTTTCTATATCGCCACATAAACTAAAGTGAAGATGATCTTGATCTTCTAAGTACCAGAAGAACTGGAGCTGAACTTTCCTCAGTGACTCAAACTGACTTTCTTCAGCTTAATTAATACTTAGGGGATTTTATGTATAAATCTACTAAAAGACTGAAGGGCTCAAGAACTGACCCCAACAATCCCCCTATTTGAATATACAAATAGCCTACGTTAAAATCAATAGTAAGTGAGCAAAACAACTTCTTCTTACAAAACTGATATATATTGAACAGCATAAACTGATAACTTTTCATATAAACTTTCAATACAATACAAAAGATAAAGTTAATACAAAAGGTTAGATTTTCATTGCCTTAGTTGCTCAGTGGTCCTCACTTTCTTGAGTAGATACAAGTTTCTCTTGTCAACTTCAGCAACCAAAAGGGAACTGAAGGTCCTGGCATGATCGGCAAGCCCAAGACCTTGATGAAGTTTGAAGAAGATTTAAAATTACTTCTCTCCATTCTCCAAGGTGTAAATCAATGGCTTTAAAATTAGGAATGACTTCACTTGTACCATCCTCTCTATACACCTTTAGTGTAATTAGACCCTTCCTAGTCAGGACATCACAGTTTGTGATTCTAGACTTTGCTCTTCTATTTAGCATTTTGTCATAGTATTTGCCATACTGTAATTTGGCTTTGTAGTACTTAGACACCACATCAGGACCAAGAAGATCAACCACTCCTTTCTTACTTCCACTTCATGTTTGGATGCTTCAGCTTTGGCAGATTCCTCAATTCTCTTTTGTTCCTTTATTTGTTCTTCAGTAAGATGAACATGATCCCCATCTTCAGTGACAAAATCAAACTTCTTTAATTTCTTCATTCTTGAGGATTCAACCCTGGAGCCAGTCAAATTAATTGTATCATCAGATTGACTATCACTACTCTCTTCTTTAGCATTCTTTAAAGACATAGCCTTTTTGCCTTTATCTTTTTTGATATGCCCCCCCTTAGTTTGAGTAGAGCTCTTTGGAGGATTGGAGATGAAAGAAGATTGCAGTGATGTAGTTGAAGTGGTAGTGGTAGTGATTTGTGATGTTGGGATGGATTGTTGTTTATTCAGGTTAGCATCCTTTGCTGCTTTTTGTTGAAATAATTGAGAGATGGTGGCTTGATTTATGTTATTCTCCCCTTAGCAAGTTTAGTGCCAGCTTGGTCTGCTAAAGGAACATTAGCATCTTTAGTTTTCTTAGATGCAGATGCAATAGCCTGAGCAAACTGGTTTAAGGCTTCAGTAACTTTGTTGAGCAAACTTGAAAGAGCATCCAAGGTCTTGAGTTTAGCCTGAACCGTTGCAACTTGTGTTGGTACAAAAAGAAATTCTGCTTGAAGTTCTCACTGAAGAGTCTTCAGTTCAGCAACTTGAGTGGTAAGATTTGACATAGTTGTTGTGAAATCTTCCACCTTTATAGGAATTTCTTTTAGATCCCCTAGGAGCTTAATCTCTAGTTCATGTACATGTTTCTTTAAGCCTTTGACTTCTTTAGTTAGGTCATTGAACTTGGAAGGGAGATCTTTCAACTCAGTTGGTAATGAACTGCTAAAGTCATGAGCAGATAAAATCTTTAAAAATTTAGTATGTAAAGACTTTACCAGAAGCTCATTGAGCTGTTCCACATTTGGGAATGATGGTTTGGTTGAGAGGAGAGCAACTTCAGCCTCAGCTTGCCTTTTCTCATTTTTTAGTTTATGCTTTTGAGACTGGAGAATAAGAACTTGATTTGTTAGCTCTTGAACTTGAATGGACCTGGGAGATGGAGGTTTGGGAGCTGAAGTGTCCTTAGTTTCCACATTTGAGGTAGCGTGAACTTCTTCATCTTTTTCTTCCTCATCTTCTTCACTTTCATCCACCATAATGATTGGATCATCCTCTGGGAAGTCCAGGTCCATGAAATCAGCTTTAACATTTTGCACCAACTTTGAAAGATCTTCTAGCTTGATAAGGATTTCATCAGAACTGGTGAACTTATCACCTCTAAGTCTGGCTTCCTAAATTTGTTTTGCAATTGTGATGGCCCCCTTTCCTATGTTAGGTGTAGTAAGGACAATTTCTGACCCTTCACTAACAGATTGGGTTTTGTCTGTAAGAACATTTAGGCCAGTACCTGCAGATAATTGATCAAATGAATTGTTTTGGGTTCCTTCATCCATACCCTGTTGTTGAGGTATATAATCATTAGGAGCAGATTTTCCAGGACCAGCTTCATCTGTGGAATCTACTAAAGCATCACGTCCTGATGTAGACGCAACGTGAATAATGAAAGAAGCTAAAAATATTAGCTTGTTAATATTAGATGTTGACACACCACTACCAAGCTGAGGGTGGGCTCCTTCTTCACTAGTGACCCCTAAAGATGTTGGGCCACCAGCTGCTTATTGGTCCTCTTTATGCATGCCAACGTCCACAGGTATGGAAGCTGGAGGCTGGCTTAGGTTTCTGTCCAAGGCCAAACTGGACACCATTTCAAAATGCCCACTTTGGGATCCAGTGGGTACTTTAGAAGACCCATCTTTAGTTCCATTGACTTGGATCTAGTTTAGATTTTGCTGGATCTAGTTTTAGCTCCAAGCTTTTTGCCTTTGTAATCCTTCTTCTCATCTTTGGAGGAGGTTTTGGAAGCTTTAAGTACCACAGGCTTATCTGCAGCGCATATAGCCAGCATGTGGTCTGTGAAGGAAGGTCTTTTAGGTTGGTTTGGCTTCAGTGCCTAATTGTTGACACTAAAGACTTGAGTGGGGTTAAGTGTGACATCACCATCTCCATATCCCTTCATCTTGTGCATCATTAATAGAGATAAAAACCTAAAGTAAGGAACTAATTTTTCCCTATGTTTTTTATTTAACTTAATGATGATATCCTCCGAAAATAAACTAGCATAGTCTATGTTGATCCTATTGGCTAGACTATACAATATAATGGCATCTTTGTTAACACTGGATAATATGTGCCATCAATAGCCTCCACCTAGGAGGAAGGAGGCTCTGTTTAGAGTTCCTTTGGCAGAAACTGCCTCTCCATACCTAATTATTAGAAACCACTATCTAACTATGTCGATAAAGGGTGGTGCAACGTATTCACTTGAATGGGGTAAGTAAAGTGCCCCACTAGTGAGAGTTGAGATGCAAACCTTAGATTTATTGAAGGCTTTGGCAGAGTACCAAAACTCAAATAGGTATTCCTTATATTGGTTTGGAGATCTAGTGAATGTTTCCCTAAGACAACACTTAGATATAAAGTCAAAGACACATTTTAAGTATTTTTGTTTGGGTGATCTGGGTGAAGAAGAGCGACCTCATTGTTGGGATTAAAGAAGACATATTTAAGATTGAATCCAACTTGATTTACAGGAGCAAAGGGAATAGGACTCGCAGACCTCTCTTGTTGATCTTGTTGTTGAATTTGTTTTTGTTGTTGAGGGATTTGTGATGATGATTCTTCCATTTTGGTTATTAGGGTTTTGAAAATTTGATTTGGGGTTTTGTGTGTTTGTTCTTGATGAATTGATATGTGTTTGTAAGAAATAAGTTTTGATTGGTTTATATGATTGGTGAATTTTCATATTTATCTTGAAGAATTGGTAACTTCCAAATGGAAGTTATGTGTTTGTAAAAGGTTTTAGGGTTTGTGGGAAAGTTTAAGGTTTGTTTTCAACATGTGTACTAAACTTTGTATTTAATGAGAGTGAGCAAACATGCTTTGTCTGATACCTAAAGCAGTGAACATCCGTCTGTTCACTGTAAAAGTAGGTGAGAGAAAAGGTGAGGTCATTCGAACGTTTGAATTTCAATTTTTAATAATATTTAAAAATAAATAACTTCTTATGATAGAAATTATTTAAACAAAATTATATTAAGTTTTGAAAATCACTTTTAATTTTAAAACAAACCTTGTGATTGATGTTTAGAGAACTGAACTAGATTCAGGTTTGGTGTTGTATTATGCTGAATTGATTATTGGAATTTTCATCAACACCAGTGCTCCAGCGAAGGCGACAAAATCACAAATGCTCATGCAAATCCATGAATAAGACATATGTGATTGGTCAGTTACTTCACTCGAGAGAGCTGAAGAATTAGATCAAAATTATTTTTGTAAACTAAACTGAAGAATGTAAATTAGTTTTGTCCAGTTCTTGATGTGACCAATACCAGTGCTCCAGCGAAGGTGACAAAACCACACATGCTCATGCAAATCCATGAATGAGACATGTGATTGCTCAGTTACTTCACTTAAGCAAGCTAAAGGTTATATGCAAAAACTGAACTGGCGTTTTAACATGTGAAAGTTTGTTCAGTTTTGGATGAAAACACTAATCCTTTAGTTTTATTCAGTCAGTACTGAAGGTTCAGGTTTTGAATCAATATTCAGCATACATAGTTCAACAATCAATCTTTTGAAAGTAGGTTCATCCAGAGGCTTGGTGAAGATATCTGCAGTTGATATTGAGTGGGAATGAAATGTAATTCAATGTCCCCTTTAAGAATATGATCTCTGATAAAATGATATTTGATATCAATATGCTTTGGTCTTGAGTGCAGAACTGGATTGTTTGAGATTGCAATAGCACTTGTTTTATCACAAAATATGGGTACCTTTTCATATATGTGTCATAGTCAGTGAGTTGATTCTTCATCCATAATATATTGCACAACATCTAACAGCAGATACATATTCAACTTTAGCTGAGGACATAGTTATAGATTGCTGCTTTTTAGCACTCCAGCATATAAGTTTTCCTCCTAGCAACTGACAAGCACCTGAAGTGCATTTTCTGTCCATGTTGCATCCAACATAGTCAGAGTTTGAGTATCCTTTTAGGTCAAAACCTGAACATTTTGGATACCAAAGACCAAGACTTGGAGTACCTTTTAGGTACCTGAAAATTCTCTTAACAACAATAAGGTGGGATTCCTTAGGGTTTGCTTGATATCTTGCATAGAGACAAATTGAGAATTGAATGTCAGGTCTGCTTGCAGTTAGGTACATTAGTGATCCGATCATACCTCTGTACTGAGTCTCATTTACAGCTTTGCCATTGAGATGAGGTCTTAAGTTGTTAGGGGGTACCATTGAAGTTTTCACTAATAAAGCATTTATGTCATACTTCTTTAGCAGATCCTTGACATATTTTTCTTGGTTGATTGAAATGCCTCTTTCAGATTGTTTAATCTGAAATCCAAGGAAATAGGTGAGGACACCCATCATGCTCATTTTGTATCTTTGAGTCATCAGTTTAGCAAACTGTTTGCATAATTTTGTGCTGGTGGACCCAAAGATAATGTCATTAACATAGATTTGCACCAAAATCACATCAGTTTGGGTTTTATAGACAAATAGAGTGTTGTATATCTTACCTCTTACAAACTTGTGTTCAGTGAAAAAGGTTGAGAGGGTTTCATACCATGCTCTTGGAGCTTGTTTAAGTCCATACAGGGCCTTGTATAATTTGCAAACATGGTTGGGGAACTCACTGCTCTGAAAACCTGGAGATTGTTTGACATAAACTTCTTCTTTTAGTTTACCATTGAGGAATGAACTTTTGACATCTATTTGATAAACTATGAAGTTCATGTAAGTGGCAAAGGCAAGAAAGATTCTGACTGCTTCAAGTCGTGCAACAGGAGCAAAGGTTCCATCATAGTCTATACCTTTTTGTTTATTGTAGCCTTGAGCTACAAGTCTTGCCTTGTTTTTTATGACAATTCCAGTTTTATCTCTTTTGTTCATGAATACCTATTTTGGGCCAATTATGGTTTAACAATAAGGTGCATGAACTATAGTTTATCTTGCATGACATCAACCCATCTAGGATGCTTTAGTGCTTCAGAGACCTTTTTAGGTTCTTCTACAAAAAGAAAATCTACAAAGAGACATTCATGAGCTAAAGCAGCACTAAGTTCTTTAGCCATGTCTTGAGTGAGCATTCTAGCTCCTAGATCACCTATGATATTGACCAGCTTAATATGTTTGTCCTGAGACCATCTGTCTTGAGGAGCTGGAGAGGTCATGGATGGAATGAATAAAGAGGGATTGTGGATTGGACTTGTATCATGTACTGAAGTATCCTATACATTTAGAGAGGATAAGTGTTCAGAGATCTGAATATCTTTAGTACTTAGGAGATTATCAATGATTTGTTCATCATTGGTGTGATTGGAATATTCAGACTGATCATCATTTAAGATTTCATCAATTTGAACATATTGATCATTTTACTCATTGTGATCGTTTTGATCAGCTTGACTATTTTGTTCAGATTGAACCTCAGTTTCAAGAACAACTGGTTCAGAACATTCACAGGGTTCTATGAAGGTCATATCTTTTCTGTTCGTTTGATACCTTTGAGAAGGTTCATAAGGATAAAGATATTCATCAGGTGGATATCTTTTAGATTAAGCAATGTTGATGATGTCAACTGAAGGTTTTATGAATTTGATAGCATCAGGGATTTCATCAAGAGTGATGTGATAGGTTTCTTCAGTTTGTTGTCTTCTAGTGTTGAAGACTTTAAAGGCTTTGGAAATAAGTGAGTATCCAAGGAAGTACCATCATTAGCTTTTTCATCAAACTTTCCTAAATGATCTTTATGGTTATGGATGTAAATAGGACATCCAAAAACATAAAGAAAGTCAATGCTTGTGATTCTCTTACGAAATATTTCATAAGGAGTTTTAAGATGTTTTTTAACAGTTGTGTATCTATTTTGAGTGTAGCATGCAGTGGCTATAGCTTCAGTAAAATATTGTTTTGAAAAGACAGATCCTGAAAGCATTGTTCTTGCAGCTTCTATAAGGGTTTTATTTTTCCTTTCAGCATCATCATTTTGTTCAGTGTGTAGGGAGAGGACAAGTTTTGAGAAATCCCTTTTTTATCACAGAAGTTGACAAGGATGCTATTCCTGAATTCAGTACCATTGTCATTTCTGAGTTATTTGACTTTGATGTCATTTTGATTTTTAACTCTTTTGATGAAAGACATGATGGTTTCAGGTGCTTGACTTTTCTTCTTCAGGAAGTATACCCAGGTGTACCTTGAGTACTCATCAACAATGACTAGAGTATACTTTTCATGGTTAATGGACCTAGGAGTTACTGGTCCAAATAAATCCATGTGAAGAAGACAAGTGAAGGAAGACAAATAACAAGTGAAGGAAGACAAATAACAAGATTTTCTTTTGTCAGTTGGTTGATTGTTTTGAAGTTTAGATGATCAAGTCTTTTATGCCAAAGCCAGTTGAGATTCTCAAAAGCTTTAGCAAAAAAACAAGATTCTTGAGCAGAAGATCTCATGACAAGAACATATACATATATTATTCTTGGAGCAATCATTACAACTTCTTTGTTGGAGTTGAAGATTGTTCCTCTTTTCTCATCAAACTGAACAATATATTTAGCATCACAGAGTTGACTAATGGTAATTAAATTGTACTTAAGACCATTTACAAATGATACTTTTGTGAAAACTATACCATTACATTTGATAGAACCATAACCTTCAGTTGTGCATGTAGAGTCATCTCCAAACACTACATTAGGTCCTGGTTCTACATATTTGTGCAGGTAACTCTTGACACTAGTCATATGCCATGAGCATCCATTGTCCAGGTACCAAATGGGCTTCCTGATGTCACACTGCAAAAATACGTTTAAAATGGTTAGTTTTACTTAGAAATCTACCTTTTAGTGGGAGTCTTAGATTTGTTAGCATCTGATGATTCAGCCTTAGTTGATTTTAGAGCTTCAACTTTCTTATCTTGAAGTGCTTTAGCTCTTTTGAACCACTCAATGTCGTTGTGATAAGTTGTGGTATGAACTGTGCTACCACATGTTTCATAACTTTTTTTGACATGCTGAGTGTTTTTTTGGCTTGATTCCTCTTCTAAGAAAAATGATCCTGTTATGACCATATGTGTCATGATCATAACTTCCATAGATATTACATATGGGATAGTTTGCACAATCATCATATAGATGATCACTGAACCTATAGTGTATGCATAGAGGGAAGAAGTGTTTTGATGGTCTTGGGATTCTAGATCTTGAAGAAGATCCACCCTAACCCTTAAGATGCTGAGACATATTCATAGTCGACATGTATTCAACATGATCATAGGTTCTGTGATCGGTTCTCTCACACTTTTTACAAAACAAAATTTTATAACAATTCTCAGAGAGATGATTGTTTAAGCCACAATGATCACAACCTTTTTTGAATTGTGTTTTGTATTTGTTTTGAAGTGCATTTTGGGGAATCTGTTGAGGTTGGTTATTTCTGGGGTAAGATGACTGGTTCTTGCTAATTTGTAATTTTAGGGGGTTAAGTTCTTTCATTACAATCGCCAAAGGAGGGTTATCTTTAATTTTTACATTATTTAATTTACCAGTAGGAGCTTAGTTAACTTTTGAAGCTGAAGCACTTTTGTTACCCTTAGCAGGAGCTGAGGATGGTTCATTTATAGTAACACCTTTTAAGGCTTCAGCTTTGAATGTGGAATTTAACTTCAAAATTGATTTGATAGTCTTTGGTTCAGAGACAGGTTCAGCACCAGCAAGCTTTTTCAGTGAAGGAAGAGTGGTGCTACAAACAAGAATTCATCTGCTAAATCATAATCAAATGCTGAAGAGTTAGTAGCAGCAACTGGAGGATCAGTTGTGTTTCTTTATGACTCTGCTGGGAGTATCCTACCAGTATCATGATTTGGCAAAATAAAACCTTCAGCTTCAGACAACTAGGGTCTTTCAACACTAGGTTTGGACACTTTTGTATCATCACCTGAAGATTTTACAAAGACTAGGTCTTTTGCCCAGAACTAGAAGGATCTTCAGTGAGTTGATCAACTCCCAAAATTTCTTTTCTTTTGAGTGGGAATTTGTTCGTTGATATAATGATTTACTTTATTAGAAATGTTAAGCCATGTTTTAGTAATTGCTGTTAGCTCTTTCAGTTATTTTCTTAAGTTTTGATTCTCTTTGAGAATCTCAGTGTTTACATGTTGCATGGTAAGAAAATCAAGTTTTGCTTGTTTTAATACTAAAAGCTGTTCTTTGCATGTATTCAGTTCTTGAACAAGATCTCTATGTTTTGACATAAGATTATTTCTTTGTTCTTTAACATAATTGAGATCAATACACAAATAGTCTAGATAGTTCTTTCTATCATCATTATCTTCCATTTCAAGAAGAGTGTGTACCTTTCTCATGGAGATCTTTACTCATTCATTATTTTTGGCGCCTTTTTTCTTGACAGCCTCATTATCTTCAGCGAGTGCCATGAGTAGCTTTACTTCAACCATCTCATTATCATCTGATGACACTTCTTCTTCATCCCATTCATAGGCTTGAGCGATAAGACCTTTATTCTTAACCATTGAGGCTTTGGAAGCTAAAGCACTTGAACTGAGGAGAGCTAGTTTAGCCTTGACATTGTTGTATTTGGCTTTAATATCTTTGGTAGGCCTTAGTTCTGGTTTGTGCTAAAAGGAACTAAGAAGTTTTGGTTGAAAAGGTGACTGATATGAAGGAACTGAAGTTTTTGAAAAATAGTCTCTTACAAAGTGACCCTTCCTGCCATATTTGTGACATTCAGTTTGGTCAGTTGCTTTTGCACTGCTGAACCTTTAAGTACCCTTTTTGAAAAACCTTTTAGACTTGGCTAAAAGAGCTCTTGCTTGATATTCTTCCTCAAGGTCATCCATGTACTCTTGACTGATTCTTGTATCCTCTTCATCATCAAGACTATCTTGAAAGTCCTAGACAATAGAGGTAGAGAAGAAGCAATTGACAAAGGAGTTGTAGAGACAAGAGATTTCTTCTTTTTAGTCTCAAAAATACTGTTTATTAGGTTTTCTTCATGTTTAAGTTTACCAAATAGAGAAGTAAGCTCATATTCTTTCACATGATTTGTGTTTTTGAGATTTGGTAGAAATTTAGCCACTTCTTTGGTAACCTATTTATAAAACTAATATTTATTTCAAGATTTGAAAGTTTGATGCCATCATTTACTAACTCATTCATCAAAGCTTTGTATCTGGTGAAAGTTTGTGTTAGTGTTTCACCTTTTTTGAATTTAAAGGTGTTGTAACACAACTTTAGGTCCATGACCCTACTTTCTTGCACATCAGAGGGGCCCTCATGATATAGTATTTGGCCATCCCAAGTTGATTTAGTTGTTAAACAATTTATGATAGAATTCATTTGGTCATTTGGAAGGACAAACATGATGAGACTTTTAAGTCGTTGATCTAAGTTAGCATCCTTTTTTCATCAGAGGTCCATTGTCCTTCAGGCTTCCTTTTATCAGCTGTCATAGGGATACAAGGACCATTTTCAAGTATGTTTTTGAATTGAGGTTCAATACCAATTATATGGCACATGAATCTCTTTTTCCAATTGGTGAAATTTTCCACCTCTAGTAAAGGAGCAGCATTTAACTGGCCACTCCTATATTCAAGAGTCTGTGGTACTTCTACTGCCATTTTTAATGGATCTTGATTTTAAAAATCTTTTGAGCAGTTGTGTAAAAACTTTGAAAAGGTTTTATAATTCAAACTGCTCTGATACCACTTGTTGGTCCCCTTAAATGTGATATAAGGTTTATTAAGTTAACTAATCACATTCCATGGCAACAAAGTGAGTTTCAAATATATATATATATATATATATATATATATATATATATATATATATATATATAAAGAACAAGTTTAAAACACACAAAAGTAACTTTTCAACGTATACTTCTTTTAGAATCAATAAACATCTAAGACACACTTGCTTGCGCAATAGCAAGGTGGTTTAATGACAAATTTTTTTTTATCTCCTTCTAAATTAATCCTAACCAAAGATATGAAAGTAAGTAAAAACAAACTACTTAACTAAACTGAAAGCTTCAGCTTTCTACAGATTTCTATTCAGTTTGTTTGAGAGATAAATAAACTCTTCAATGTGTTTCACATTAATTAGAAGAGATAACATTTAATCTCGATATACCTTTCCTTTTATAGGCAAAAGGAATTAGGGTTTACAAGTTAACCTAGTATGCATGTCATGCATTAGATGGGTGGTTGAGATACTATTTAATGCACACATGTTTTAAGGTACTTGGTACAGTTCTTTAAGGAAAGTTGTTGTACTTATATACCAACTTTAGAAGTGTTCATTCCTAATGAGATATGCTTTATTCTTTTGACATAAAGCAATCTTTTTCCCGCCTTGTAAACCTTCAAGAAGTGAAAATAAACATTTGAGTACGATGAATCTAATACATATGTGTTAGAAAGATTCAATACTACAGCTGGAAATCCTGTCAAGAAGATTCTTCTTAAATTGAATCTATCTGATCACAGGTCGATCCTCACGGATTCGAAGGTTACTCCAACCAAACACGGGCGAATGACAAAGCCATATTCGTCCCCCTGCTTTATTGCTAACTGTTTTATTTCAGGAATATTTAAAGATGGTGATGGAGGTACCTGATTCCAGCTGACTCACAAGATTCATAGCCACATGCTCATACCCAACCGACAAATATAAAGACATCATGAAAGCTCAAGTACATGTTTCAAGACTTCCGCTACTCTGATACCATACGTCCTTCTTGAAGCGACAAAGTGTTAAAGTTAAAGAAATTCAAGAAAGATGCATTATTAAAGCTTTTCAAGATTATCAAATCAAGAAAGGTATGAGCATGTCGGTCCAGAAGTCACAAGTTCACGAGATGGCAAAGTTTACAAGATGGCGAAACGAGATTATGCTTGGTTGATGATTTCAAGAAGCTCAAAGATCACATTCATGTCAAGACAAAAGAACTAGCTCAAATCCAAAGTCAATGATCACTACATCAAATCACAAGTTAATGATTGAAGTTAAAGACTACGAGCTCAAGACCGAAGTGAAAGCATAGTATGCTAAGTTTAAATTTTTGTAAATTGGAGTGACCTCCCTTAGGGGGAGATTGTTAGAAATACGAAAAAGTGTCGGTCACTACCAATATAGTTAGTCATAGCTCGTAGTAAGTTGTATGGTTAAGTTAGAAAGCTAACCGGGCCAAAGGCCCATGGATAAGCCCACTATGAGTCCATAGCCGGCCATAGTAAGTCATATATAAACCCTCTCCATAGCTTGGAGAGGGTGTTGGTTGTTCATTTGTCACATTTTTCACTAAGCTAATATTATTATTTTTCTTTCTCTCTCTAAGTGTTCATCCAACCATCTTTCTCTCTCTAAAACTCTAAGTGAATCAATCCATACTTGTGTTAAGATATTCTACATTAGGCATGAGGGTGCCCCTTACTCCCTCGCACGTATTACCATTACCATGAGCCTAAGGCTGACCGCAATGGTCATGCGTGAGTGGTAGTGAGGGCCTTCATCACGAATGAGACCCACTAAGGGGGTTTTTGGTGGTGCTGAGGCAAGAGAAAAAGAGGGACGAAAGGTGACTATCTAACCACTCATGCATTGTGTATTTGTGGGCCCCATGAGGTGTTTATATTATTGATCATTTGATTTATGAATGTGTGTAGGATATTTTATAAGGTATGTTTCTATAAAAGTAAGTTTTTTTAATAAAAGGTGAGGGAGTGGTGACCATTGTGAGTGAAAGGTGAGAGAAAGTGAGGGGAAGTGATTGGTGAGGTGGTGTTGAGGTGGAAGGTGAGGGGGTGTGATCATTGTGAATAGTCTAAGAGAGCAAGGTACCTTGCGTTTTCGCCTGGCGTCGTCCCCAAATGCGAGGGAAGACGCCTAACCCACACCAAATGTGGCGTTTCCAAGTCTTACGCCATCCTCACCAACCATTCGATACCAAATTTTTTTCTCTCTTTTCTAGTCTTTATGCAACAGGAAAAAATTAAACCACCCCCTTTACTAACCGTTGTTTTTCTAAATTTTTACTCTTTAAGAATCCTATAACTACCCTATAACTTATCTGATTTTTACACACTTTCAACTTCATTTCTAACTCTATAATTCTCTTATCAATTAAAAAAATGAATCCCAATCAATGGATCAATGCCATGCTTAACGATTCGCAAAATCAAATACCAACTACTCAAATTCCAAATTCTTCATCTTCCTTTAAACCAAACACACCATTATCAGCAAATTCCATCACCTCAAACACCAATTAACTTTCACCATTTACCAACTTCCATCAAATCCTAAACCTATTTGCCAACCTTACACCCAACCAATTCACCTTATGGCAATAATTTTAACTTCAACAACAACTATCCCAAACTGATGACATCAAATAACATCACTTTATTATATCATTTATCCTATCTGTTTTGCCCACTTTTATATAATTATTGCATTATTTGGTACTTAATTGCTTTAAAGTTGATATATGCAGTAATTCAGGAGTGTTTTGTGAAGACAAGCTAAAAGGCACATAATTTGGAGCTAAAACGAAGAGAGAATTTCCCAACAACATACACTATACCAACTTCAATTTTACAAACAAAAATCCCCACCACCCTAATTTACCTAACAATCCCCACAACCTCAATAATCCGACGCAGGGCTTTTGTCACCAAAAAATGTTACAAGACCAAAGCCTGGAAACTCTGGGAAAAGAAAACTGATCGTTAGCTTTGGACCTAAACCGAGGAGAGAATTTTGTCAGAATTTACATACAAATATCCGAGGATTCACAAGTCGGGAGTGACCAAAACAATGACATGTTTTGGTCCAAAGTTCTCGACCAATGCAATGATCAAGCCAAGCGTAATGGTTTGAAAGAGTGTAACAAGAACATGTTAACAAGAAAGTAAACGCCGATGAACCGAGAGTCGAGAAGTTTAACTAGCTTGTCGAACAAACCAAGGCTCGTAGCGATGGTAATGATAAAGATTTGTTGATTCGGGTTCAAATTTTGTATAAAAACAACAAGCAAGAGATATTCCTTATAAAAGTGCTTGACTTAGAGACAAATACAAATGGAAAAATCCTGATTCGATACAAGCTAGAAGAAACCAGGGACGACCAACCGAAGAAGAACCTGAGCTTTTTGGAGATGATGTTTTGCCACTTCCACCTGACAAATAACGAAGGTCTAAAACTCAACGATCTACAAACTCATCCGTCACTTCCAGTTCACAACAAGAACAGTTTTAGGAATTGATGCAACAACAAATAGCTTTAGACCATGCGACGAAGATGGAATGACTAGAGCGCTAGACTATGGCGCGAGTTAAAGTTTGCAACGTTTAAAAAAGCAATGAGTACTTGAAGATGCTTGCATTGGACACCAGCGAGATGAATCCGGCAGACGCGGCTATGATCGAGGAGCTTCAAAAAGATATTTTTATTTTTATGTCTTTTTTTATTTTATGCACTTTTTAGGTATTTTTTATTAATGAAAATTTAATTTTAGTTTTGTGTTCTTTTATTTAGATAAATGAAATAAACTATAGGGTCGAAGGGTGTCTCATGGCACCAAATTCTGGTGTTATAGGAGGGAGAGATGTTTTTGGTGTTGTGGTGGATTGTGGTGTTATGGGAAAAAGTGCTGATATGACAACACTTTACCCACGGCATCACACGACGGTACGAGAGGCTACCTAATGCTCTAAGAGTGGTTTATATCAAGCTTATTAATATTGTGATCGTAATCGTAGGATCGTACAATCTTATGGTTCTACATAAGAAAACCTTGGAAGATCAAAGTAAGATTGTAAGATCGTTGGTAAGAAAGAAGGTTCGCCACGAATCCTGATTGTATATAAAGCTAATTTTTTGTTATTGAACAAATTTTATAAATTTAGGCCAAAGTTTCAAAGTCTTACTCTTATCTATTAACCTTAATATGTGATTATGAATTTAAAAGGGAAAGAAACATGTTATGATATCGAAGCAGTAATGATGTCGTATTTCTTTGTACCCATATTACTTCCTATAATAGATTTGTGGACCGGTCAAACTAGGAAACTATATAATATTATTTTTTGGGTTATTTTATTCTTAACTGCTACTTAATTTCTTTGATAACAAAACACGTAATCACATTTAGGGATACATGTTCTTCCAATTTTGTTCTAACACAGCTTCATGTTTCTTTAATCCAGACACATAGAAATCAAAAAACACACAAACAATGAATTCATAGTTTCAATCTCTCTTTCCTTAAAACGCAAATTATCCGATTTCAATGGCTCGAAATTGCATCAAAACAATTATGTAAGTTTATCTACCCTATTTAAATTTTGGATCTTGAGTGTTATTATATGTTCATCTTTTTTTAATTTCAATTTTGGTTTTTGATTATGGGTTTTGGGCAAAGATGTTAGGACTCTTGGAGACGCTGACGCATGTTCGTGAGGTGCGGCAACATATGATGGCCAGAGCAGCAACCAGTCGTCTTTAATTACGATCAATTGTGTCACACCCCGCCAAGGCGGAAACGTGAGGCATAACGAGAATGGATATGATCACAACATAATGGTGTCTATATAGAGAAACTAATATGCATGAAATAAACAAAACATAGACACAAAGTGTCATGAAAATACCCAAAACAAATCGATAAATTCAAAGGCGTCTTATATTGAAGAAAAGGAGGTTCTCGCTAATATAGAGACATTCAATACCTAAGCAATCCAATAACCAAACATTTAATCATCCAAACAATGCAAAACATAAACTAAGGGAGAAACTCCGCAATGCAACCTAAGGTCTCTCTCTAGCCACTTCTCTCTATTTTATTTCCATGATGCTCACCTGAAAATGATGCTTAAATGTCAACATAATGTTGGTGAGAGTCATAGGTTTAAGACACGTCAATAACTCGCTTTGTAATTACTGTGATAAATAAAACATAGCATAGCAGGACATACAACGAACTATCATACAAGCTAACATGCAATCACATCAAACCATGTTGAGACGGTCATGCTCAACATCACAAATAAGGGAACAGAACGTGTCCCACGATCCAGTCAAACAAGCAAACATGCAATCACATCAAACTATGTTAGACGTTCACCAGCACATCCTCACAAAAAACAAACAACAATGAACGATCGACCTCATCTCAAACAACTCACTAGTAATAAACGATCTCCTTAACAACCAAATCAAATCCCATAAATGCCATGAGACGATCACATTCAAGCACAACAATTCATAGCCCACTTATAGCCCATGGCACATTTAAATCACATTATTAACGAGTAAGCTAAAACATTTTAAAAACCTCTTTGCATCAATTCCCATCCCTAATGTAAAAACATTAAAGAAGTGGGACTAGAAACTCAACCTGATGCTTTGCAGCGTTCCACAAAAACTATCACAAATGCTAAACAATCAAAACAAACTCCGTGTTATACCGCACCAATCCAATGGCTATGCCCTTGTAACAAACAGATGAGGGATGTTTCGGGTTAAACATCTAATCGGGCAGAAATTGCAATATATATTATTGCAAGAAAGATTGTCGAGCTTCAGTGTCATGAGCTTAGGAAAATGTAATCGGGTTTTGTGATGTCTGCATGTGTTGCATTATCACGGGGAAAGTCTTGCGGTCTTGCATATTATGATTTATCAAACCTATGAATTCACCAACATTATTGTTGACGTTTTAAAGCAATGTTTTTCAGGAGATCAGTAAGCATAAGGTGCCAAGGATACATTGGTGATTTTGTTTTGGGAAGTCATGCTAAAGATATGGTTGTATTATGTTTTGGGAAACTCATGTGTTGTGAACCAGTATCTTTGTAATAATAATAAGGAACAAGTTAAAGCTTCGGGCTATTTGTATCAAATATTTGTTAAATCCAATGTATCGGTTTTAAAACGACTTTTTGGTCGTTCTATATATATCTTGTGTTATTGATCTATGAAGTAACACGCCCCGGACCCTTATTCCACTGCGACCCAATTTGGGGGTGTTACAAACATGTTATAAACATATTACATGACTAAAAAGAATCTTACATGACAAACTGACCCACCTGCCCATTTTGACCCAAACAAGCTTCAAATTATTTCTAAAAGCACCCTTGGCCACTAAAAAATAAGGAATAAAATTTGACCATGATATTCTTTCTCCTTGATGCGATATTTGATTTCCAGCTTGTAGCTTAAGTATACATCGTTGAATCTTAGATCGAGTGTTGAGTGTTAGATTAGAGACTTTTAATATAGTTTAATTTGTTCATTGAGTTAAGGGTAGAACTGGAAATAGTAGTAAAAGTGAAGGTAAAAAGGGGAGTAGTATTGAAGACATAGATGAAATCGAAGCCGCACTTGCTCAGTTAAAAAGAGAATCAGGGTTGTAATTTGTGAATTTATGTAAAAAACTGAGAATTTACAGATTTTGAATGCTGCAAGTTCTATTGATACTGTTCAGGAAAGGCGATTAGTTATCTGCAAAGCAATTACTTTAATTTGTACATAGTTGGAGAAAGTAGGACGAGGATATTGAGTTTTATAAGTGTTCTATATTTGAGTCAGAAGTTCTGACTCAAACTCGGTTACTAAACAAGCCTCAAACTAAGCCCCAACTCTGGATCAAACACCCTTGTAACTTGTTTACTTCATTTCATCAGAATTTAAAAAATTTTAAACTTAAAATATTCATAAGACATCCTTAATTTTCCCAAATCACAGGTTTCCCTCCCGCATCACCTGCTCCCTCACGCCGACTAAAAATCACTAAACTAACCCTGAATTTATAAATAAAAATAAATTTGGGAAAAAGGGGTTTTGATAAAATGGCTGGGAATATGAAGACATCATCACAAAATGGGTTTGTAATGACAACACATAAAGTAACCATATGCATACTTTAATTCAAGTTTATGCTTCTTCTGGTCAAGACTCTTTACCAGATCTCTTGTGGTCCGATTTTCATAGAGAAAATTCCCTGCTTACTGAATCAGTTTCATTATCAGAAGACTCGTCCTTATTTGTACTGTCATCAATCATACTCGAACAAATAGGATGGCAACGTTTAGCTATACAAGAACCATGTACAATTAGCCTCTGGAAAATTATAAAAATGCATATAACATGACTTTCAGTAACTTGCTTACAATGCCATATATGATCTGAAGTCAGTTAACGACACACGTGATTAGGATTAGGCTTAGGATGTAAAAGGTCATGTTTATTGGAATGTTGTATCTGTTGGATCGTAAACTTGATTTAGTCATAAAAGCACGAGCCCATGACGAAGAAGCTTCTAGAATAATGAAGAAGTTTCTAGAATGATGAAGAAGCTTCTGGAATGATGAAGAAGTTTCTAGATAGATCAAGAAGCTTCTAGAAAGTTGAAGAATGATCTTAGAAAATATGCATAGAAGTGTGTAGAAGGTTATAGATCAAGAAGCTTCTAGAAAGTTGAAGAATGATCTTAGAAAATATGCATAGAAGTGTGTAGAAGGTTATAGATCAAGAAGCTTCTAGAAAGTTGAAGGCTTAGGATGTAAAAGGTCATGTTTATTGGAATGTTGTATCATCAAATTATAGAACTTTCATTTGGTGTAGGCCGTAGCTGCACTACTGTGACTATTTTTGGTCCTTGGCACTTGGTCTAGGGTTATGTAATTCCAAATTAGTGGTATTCAATTTTGCAAGAATTGTTCAATTTGTGGACTTGGGATTACAGTCCTAGGCAGATTAGGTTGAGTTTTACACTATATTGAATTTTTACTTATATTGTTGCTATGTGGTCTAGTGATGTCTCCTCTTTTTTGGTTGATTGTGTTACCTTAAATGTTGTTGGAGTGTACTTTATTGTAGAGATTTGGTCGTCTTCTATTTGAATATATTTCACAAGTGTAAACTAACAATATTTTCTATTGTTTATATTTGGACCGGGCAACGTCGTTTTATAGTACTTCAAGCTGGAGATTTGAAAAGATGAACTAAAGATGTCTAGGATTACTTGCAATTTGATTGCTTTTTCTTTTCTTCACAAGAAGTTTTATGTTGGTTATCTTACATTAGACGATTTTGTCAAAGTACACAATGATGTTATCTATGGTATTTCATTATTCCTATGGTTGAACAAATGTTAATTATTAATGTATCATTAGACCTTTTCGAAGAATATGTATGATACAAATATCGCATATTTTGCATTGTATGTTGCATTTCATATAATAAAGTGTTGCAAAATTAGTTGTAATAATGAGAAAATGTTGCACTTGGATCTAAAAGTGTTGTGGTTGTGTGAAAAAATGTTGCATTTCATTTTGAATAGTGTTGCACCTAAGTAACAAAATTTTTGCATTTTAATGTAAAAGGTGTTGCACTTTGGTATATAGAGTGTTGAATTTTAATGTAATAAGTGTTGCAATTCAGTGTGAAAGTGGTACATTTTAGTATAAAAAGTGTTGTATATGAATGTAGAAAGTGTTGCACTTTAAAGTATCACATTTGGTAAATATAGGCAACACATTTAAAAAGTGTTGCACATTCTAATTAAAAGTGTCGCTTATAACTAGGGCAACGTTACGTAACATAGCACTTGATAAAATGTTACATTATGCATAATGCAACATTTTTAAGACATAATGCAACACTTTATGTGTTTCACTTTAACTCCATTTTTTAGTAGTGACATAAAGTAAAACTTGCATACGAGTTCAAGCTAAGTTGCAAACGATTGAATTAAACGTGCAGCCACAAAACCAAAATAGTTGATGAACATGCAGCCACACCACACAATCCACTTTTAATAAACAAAATAGTTACTGTTGGACTCATTACAGATGTGTAGCCAACGAGTGCTAAATATTATTACAAAAGGGCTCTTTTGCCGGAAATAACACCTGCAATCTAAGATCCTCTAACAATACAATTCTACTTTTTTTACATACTAACATGAACTAATTCCATATTAAAGTGAATAAAACTATAAGGTGTTCTCGAATCTTGTAATACTCCTCGCATATTGAACCTTCAATAACTATTTGTTGGATAGCAGCAGCCCCACTACCCTACATTGAGAAAGTTGAAGATGAATGATGTGAATTGGCTCATTAAATAAAGTTTAAGATCAGACTTCTATTTTGGAGTTTGATTGCTTTACGTACCTTGTGACTTTCATCACCCACTTTCCTCGGTGTCACATACTCCCCGCAACGTAACGCCCTACCAGAAAATTCTACCTGAAACGGTTTATTTATGTATGCATTACATGAGCCACCATCATGGTCATAAACTTTTACATAAAAATATCATATGCACATTAGTGGTATTATCCGTGTCATAAAACAAACATATGCATTATACTAAACAAACAGATGCCCTAATTCATTTCAAATAGATGCCCTAATATAAACAAACAGATGCCCTAATATCAACAAACAGATTCCTTAATATTAACAAACAAATTCCTTAAATCTAATAGTCTGCATTGTTAATAGTTTTCATGATATCCTGATGCCTTAATGTATTTTTAAACAGATGCCCTAAAATATTTATGAACTGATGCCCTAAATATTTTATGAACTGTATTAATATTTTCATTCTTCAATTATGTCACATTTAACAATCAATTGTTATGGATGTAGTAGTCATCAAGGGGAAAGCTTTCCACGAGTTGTTCTTCGGCAAAGAAAAGTTTTTGACGGTACAAGGGAATATCTTTTTTCTCCTGGATCATGAATTTCACATTACCAAGAGTATGAGAGCCTTTTGAATTCCAAAGTGATGGTCTTTCTAGTGTCTGTCCTGACAAATATCTACATAATGGGTTTTCAGTAACTAATGTGTTACTCGTCTCGAAGAATTCCTTCCGTGTGGATGCCTTTCAGCCAATAGTAACTGACAAACTCTACCGGTCTAGAAGAATTTCTTCTGTGTAGATCTGCCTTTCTGCCAATATCTGTATCATAATCAACAACAAAGGAATATAAAACCCATACGGCAGAATAGCTACTACTATCAAGACATACGAGCACACGATATTTGATACATAAAATATTAGAATAACATGTTCTACTAAAAATGTTTACATAGTTCTTTATCAAAACACATCAGCAACAGCGATCATGATCACACAAAAAAGTCTAACATGTCACTCGGCCATACCATTTATTTAGAAAGATAAGCAATTTCTAATAACCAAACAAATTAAATAACACATTTCGAAAATGGAAATAAATTTATGTTTTACCAGGTGTTTGGTCAAGCATATTGGGCTTTGTAAAAGACGACTTCGCCACCTATGTTAGAAAGTGTTTGACCGGTGCTAAGGTCAATGGCCGAACTCATCAAAGACCTTCAGGATCGGTTGGTACAACCCAAGTACCTGATATGAAATGGGGAACAACATCACTATGGATTTTTGTTTACTAAGCTTCCTAAGTCGTCGCCAAGGCTACGACACATTTGGGTGATTGTTGACCGACTTCACTAAGTCTGCGATTTTCACCTACGATGGTGTGAACTGATCCTATGGTTATTCTTGCAAGATATACCTAAAGGAAGGTTGTCACGAGGCATGCGAATACCTTGTCGTCATCATTTGTGATCGCGACCGAGATTCAAATCAAATTTCTAGAGGTCACTTCAGAATGCTTTGGGTACTAATCTGGCATATGTGTACTAGTACATCCACAAATAGACAGGAAAGCAGTGGACCATTACTATACTCCTCGAGGATATGCAACGTGCTTGTGCAATTGACTTTGAAAGGTATGGGTTAACCATTTGCCATTGTCGAGTTCTCATATAACACAATAGCTATCACGCTAGCAATCAAGGCCGCACCGTTCGATGGCACTTTATGGGTCAAAAGTGTCTTTCACTGTTGGTTGGACGAAATTGGAGAAGCTTAAATCCTCGGTCCAGAACTAATTCAAGAGACTACTGAAAAAATTATCCAGATCAAGCAAAGGATGCAAGCCGCTCGTGATCGACAAAAGAGTTACGCCGATTTAAAGCGTAAGCCAATGTAAATTCGAGTTGGGGATAGTGTTATACTTAAGGTTTTGCCTTGGAATGGGGTCGTACATTTTGGAAAACGGGGGGAGTTAAACCCTAGATATGTCAGACCATTCAAGGTGTTGAAATAGTTTGGATCCGTTGCTTACAAGCTCGAGCTTCTGTGAGAGCAAAGCAGGATTCTATAATACGTTTCATGTGTCAAACCTGAAAAAGTGCTATGCCGACGAACCGTTAGCTGTTCTGTTGAATGGACTTCATTTTGATGACAAGCTTTATTTTGTCAAGGAAGCAGTAGAAATCATAGACCGTGAAGTTAAACGGTTGAAGCGAAGGTGAATCCCATTAGTCAAGTTTAATGGAACTCCAAGCGAGGTCTTGAGTTCATGTGGGAGCGCGAGGATAAATTCAAGGAGAAATACCCTTATCTCTTCCCAAAGACTGCACCGTCTTCAAGTGCCTTGTCTTAAGCCTTGAGGACAAGGCTCGTCTAACAGGGAGAGACTATAACACCCCGTGTTTTAGGGTCATTGACGTCGTCAATAAATCCGCTATGTACCTTTTGTATTGTACGCGTTTGCTTTAAATCGTAAACGTTAAGTTAAATCGCGTACGCTAAAAATTAGCGTCCAATATAAATGGGCATCAAACGATTAAACGTTTACATCAATCAAGTATTAAATAATTATTTTGAGAATAATTATGGTCATTGTTCATATTATTTTTATCGATTGCGTAAAGAGTTTACGCTTTGCGATAAATTAAGTTTAAGCATTCCCGGAACCACAAAAATATTTCTACGCTTCAACAAATACCCACGATTGTACCCAATACCTAAAGTTTTATTAAATTTACCCAAGTTATCATTATTGGTCAAATGGTGCATGAAGTAAACTAGCTAGGACATAAATACTTCAAGTATTTACCTTATAGGAAAAACTACATTATGTAACTAGTAAATAATGTATGATATTTATGTAAAATATCAAAAACTCTTCTAGTATTCTCTCCCCCTTATATATTTCATGTATAAGAAGCCTAGGGAGGCAAAGAGCACACAAATAAACACTAGGAACCATGTACTACATCAACTAATCAATGCTTGGACTAGAAACATGTTTATTTGACCAAGGACTTAATAAAACACTCATCCTTGTTTCCCTCCCCTTTGTCCTTATGTTTTCTTCCCCCTTGGACCATTGACTACTTGGTCTTGGTCATTTACTAGCTTATATACATATATGCTTTCACACTTTGCAAGACTTAAACACACATTGCATTTCCTTGATAAAAATCAAAACATACTTCCCTTTTTCTTACTACAACCCAGCGTCCAAAAAGAAATACAAGATCCTTCCTTACAATCTTTTCTACTTCAGTTACACCAACCTTTACATATCATTTCTAAGATATACTTTAGGTATTTTGAAGCTTGATAACATTTTCAATGGTTTTGAAGCATTAAAGAGAAAACTTAGGGTTCTTATAACAAAGGGTGTTTTCAGCACGGGATTTAAACCACAAGCGGGTGTGGTTTATTTCTTCATTGATCACTTCGCTAAATACTGTAAGGTTATCTAAGTCCCTACTATTTCTTAGTTATCATTTATGTGTAATTAATCTTTTTATGGCAAAATCACCATTAGGATGTTTTAACATGTAACTCATATTTTTTATTATGAATATCATTTGGTATACTTATTCATGCTCTATGTTGTTTTATATATCATGGAATAATGAATCTATAAGTATGGTAACATGTTGATTAAAGTGGAAAATATATAAGTGTAAACTTGGAAGTAAAAGTCTACTTAAGGATGTTATGATTTCATGTGAGGTTATGGAGTTGTTAACTTGGACTCAAGGACAAAAAACATGATCGATGGCTATCATAATATATATGACATAGTATAATAAGAGTTATAAAAGAGTTGTGGTAAATATTATAGTTAAAAAGTGTTTAAAACAAGTTAACTAAGTAAGTATATACATATATCTTAAGGGGGCTGTTTGGATTCGAATTCCAAACAGTAGGTTTGACACTTTATAAAAATAATACATCTCATGACGATTCCAAAAAGATAAGAAACTTGAAAAACGGATAAATAACGAAAAAGTTACGCTAATTACGAGTTATACGTTAATTAAACGAATTTTATAAAATAACTTTTATAAAAACTAAATCAAACAGCAAGTTTGATAATTTTAACTAATAAAACATATTTTTAGGATTCCAAAATGATAAGAATCGTAATTTTTCAATTAATATCGAATTAGTTATGAATTTCGCGGGTTTTCGGTAATTAAAAGTTTATAAAAATAAATTTATAAACTATGAACAGTAAAAACACTATTCATGACAGAAACTTTATTTTTGTAAACCTTATAAATTGATAGAATTTTCAATAACGAGAACGTGCTCGAAAGAATCGCTAAAAACGGAGCTATAACGAATAAAATACGACGTTTACGGGTTTTACGATAACTAAAACTATAAAAATGAATTTATAACTGGTATGAACAGTAAAAGTACTGTTCATCAGAGGATCAAAAATATGAAAATGTCAAATTATGATAACTCGCTAATACAAAGCTGTGGGCATAAGATACGTCAAATGAGGCTTAAAACGCGAAAGTTACGCCAGTTTTACTACAACGGTAATTATAAACGTTTTAACTTATTAAACACAATTTTACCAAAACAATTAGATGGTGATTGAACAATATAGAATTATATGTGGTTATCAAAGTACTATATTACTAGGGAGTTTCATAATGAG
The DNA here is from genome assembly GCA_026074375.1 of Tanacetum coccineum. NCBI lineage: Eukaryota > Viridiplantae > Streptophyta > Magnoliopsida > Asterales > Asteraceae > Tanacetum > Tanacetum coccineum. The sequence goes on from BQNB010002216.1 coordinate 55,235, forward strand.
GCCTCTTCGGGGTGGCGTATCGACGAGTTGCTGGATTTACGATTTAAAGTGTCCTAGCTCCTCATACGTCACTACATGACCTCTTAAATTATGATAGCCCAAACGATAGTATGATGTAACTAACATAGACCTGTATATGATGTTAGTTAATCAAAGTGATTGGTACTTATACGACCTTAATTTAAATAGGTTGCATCTGACGATTTGCGTGACGCATTATCTGTGATATTTGGATTATCAGAACTCAAGGTGAGTTCATAGCCCCACATTTTTACGATTTCAATGATTTATAACTTTGAGGTGGAAACATGCTTTGTTTTATAAATTGGACGCAGAGGATATTTATATTGGATTACATGTTCCTAAGTAGCGATAACCCAAGTTGAGCCCATTATCATGAACTGTCAGTTGCATAGATGTAGTTGTGAATACATTTATGTGAGCGCGAATGTTATGAATAGATCTATTCTGGGAAATACGTACCTCCCCATTCGGGTACTAGCTTCCGGAACGAACGTATAAGCATGTCGAATTTGGGATGTTTAGGGTTGAAACATTAATCGGGCAAGAAAATTTCAATATAATTTATTGCTAGAAAGATTGTCGAAGTTCAGTGTCATGAGCTTAGGAAAATGTAATCTGGTTTTGTGATGTCTGCATGTGTGGCATTATCACGGGGAAAGTCTTGCGGTCCTGCATATTATGATTTATCAAACCTATGAATTCACCAACATTATTGTTGAAGTTTTAAAGCAATGTTTTCAGGAGATCAGTAAGCATAAGGTGCCAAGGATACATTGGTGATTTTGTTTTGGGATGTCATGCTAAAGATATGGTTGTATTATGTTTTGGGAAACTCATGTGTAGTGAACCAGTATCTTTGTAATAATAATAAGGAACGAGTTAAAGCTTCGGGCTATTTGTATCAAATATTTGTTAAATCCAATGTATCAGTTTTAAAACGACTTTTTGGTCGTTCTATATATATCTTGTGTTATTGATCTGAGAAGTAACACGCCCCGGATATCCTTATTCCGCTGCGACCTAATTTGGGGGTGTTACAGTTTCTTTGTTAGATACTCTTTGAATAGTAAAGCCTTTAGAGTATTCAATAGTAGAACAAGGATAGTGGAAGAAAACTTGCATATTAGGTTTAGTGAGAATACACCTAATGCTGAAGGTAGTAGACCAGATTGGCTATTTGATATTAATGCACTAACAAGAACAATGAATTATGAGCCAATTGTTGCAGGTACACATTCCAATGGTTTTGCAGGTACAAAAGCAAATGATAATGTAGGTCAAGCTAGAAAGGAGACAAAACATGTCAAAGATTATATTTTGCTACCATTATGGCTTGCTGATCTACCATTTTCCCAAGATCTAAAGAGTTCTCAAGATGAAGGATCTAAACCTTTAAGTGATGGGGGGGGGGGGGGGGGGGGGGTTGTGAAAAGAAGTTGATGCAGATCCCAAGAAAAAGTTAGAAAAAAGTATGATCAAGGAAGGTTGTTAAATGTTAACCGCACTAACAATCTTATTGTGCTAGCACAAAATAAAAGTTAATGATGTTGGTGGAAAAACAAGCATTGAACTTCCAGATGATCCAAATATGCTTGCTTTGGAAGATATAAGCATATTTGACCTCTTAATAGATAATGAAGATGTTAGTGCAGAGGCTGACATGAACAATTTAGATACAACAATCCAAGTCAGTCCTATTCCAACTACAAGAATTTATAAAGATCATCCTCTTAATCAAGTGATTAGAGATTTGCAATTAGCTACACAAACAAGAAACATGTCAAAGAATTTGGAGGAGTATGGTTTTGTAAGTACTATTCAACAAAGAATAAACCATAAAGACCTTCAAAATTGCTTGTTTGCTTGCTTTTTATCATAGAAGAAACCCAAAAAGGTAATTCATGCATTGAAGGATCCAAGCTGGATAAAGGCTATGTAGGAAGAGCTTTTACAATTCAAGTTACAAGAAGTTTGAACTTTAGTTGATTTACCAAATGGAAAAAAGGCTATAGGCACTAAAATTGGTTTTCAGGAATAAAAAGGATGAAAGGGGAATTATGATAAGAATAAAGAAAAAAAAAAAAAAAAAAACATATTGGTTGCTCAAGGGTACATACAAGAAGAAGGGATTGACTATGATGAGGTCTATGCCCCTGTTGCAATAATTGAAGCTATAAGCTATTTTTAGCTTATGCTTCATTTAAAGACTTTGTGGTGTATCAAATGGATGTAAAAAGTGCTTTTCTTTATAAGAAGATTGAAGAAGAGGTGTATGTATGTCAACCACCAGGATTTGAAGATCCAAACTTTCTTGATAGAGTATACAAGGTTGAAAAAGCACTGTATGGACTACATCAAGCTCCTAGAGCTTGGTATGAAACCTTGTTAACATATATATTGGACATTGAGTTTCAAAGAGGTAAATTGACAAAACCTTATTCATCAAAAGGTATAAAGGTGATATTTTGTTGGTCTAAGTTTATCTGGATGATATCATCTTTGGTTCAACAAAGAAGAAGCTATGCATAAGGAAATTTCAGATGAGTTCTATGGGAGAACTTACATTCTTCTTGGGATTACAAGTGCAGCAAAAGAAGGATGGCATATTTATTAGTCAAGATAAATATGTTGGTGAAATTTTAAAGAAATTTAGGTTTACAGAAGTCAAGACTACAAGCACACCAATGGAAACTCAAAAGCCTTTGCTCAAGGATGAAGATGGTAAAGAAGTGGATGTTCATATGTATAGGTCAATGATTGGTTCATTGATGTATCTTACATCTTCAAGACCTGACATCATGTTTGCAGTGTGTGCATGTGCTAGATACCAAGTCAATCCAAAGGTTTCACATCTTCATGCTGTGAAAAGGATTTTTAGGTACTTAAAAGGTCAACTAAAATTAGGCCTTTGGTATCCAAAAGATTCTCCTTTTGATTTGGTAGCATACACTGATAGTGATTATGTTGGAGCAAGCTTGGATAGGAAGTCTACAACAGGAGGTTGTCAATTCCTTGGATGTAGATTAATATCATGGCAGTGCAAGAAACAGACAGTGGTTGCAAATTCCACAACAGAAGCTGAGTATGTGGCTGCTTTAAGTTGTTGTGGACAAGTGCTTTGGATTCAAAATCAACTACTTGATTATGGGTACAATTTTATGCATACCAAGATCTTTATTGACAATAACAGTACTATTTGCATAATTAAAAATCATGTTTTTCATTAAAAAACAAAGCATATAGAGATTAGACATCATTTTATTAGGGATTGCAATGAAAAAAAGTTGATTCAAATGGTCAAAATCCATACTGACAAGAATGTTGCAGATTTACTTACAAAAGCTTTTGATGTAAGTAGGTTTCAATATTTGATTGCTAGTATTGGAATGTTAAATCTATAAAATCTTTTATCTCTTTATGTATTTGTAGAGTTTTGTATGAATTAGTATTGTTATTCATGTCATTTAAAAGTTTCTGTTGTTAAGTATAATTAGTGCTGCTGGTTATACTTATATTGTTGGTTAATAATGTTATTATTTATTTTATACTGTGATATAGTAATAACCAGCTATGACTTATGTTTTTCTTGGTTTTTAGACTAACATTTTGCAGAAAAAGCAAAGAAAAGTGTTAGATTGATAATGGAAAAGCTAGTTATCAGAGAAAATAGACAGAGAGTTTTGGTGAGAAAAAGAATTATGATAAATGGTGAGGTTGCAAAAACAAAAGAAGAGATGAATATATTAAAAACAAACATAGTGTTTGGACTAAAATTGAAGTTAATGCTGCTAGGCATAAACTTACTATTGCTGTTGGAAGTTAATGCTACTAGGCATAACTTACTACTACTGTTGGAAGTTAATGCTGCTAGGCATAACTTACTACTGTTGTTGAAAGTTAATGCTGCTAGGCATAAACTTACAACTGCTGGTGAACACTAATGCTGTTGAGGGTATTTTCATAAATACTTCAATTAAGGGTTTCATTCACTCATATATCGATTTCATACTTTTGTATACTCTCTAATCACAAACCCTAACTTAATTTTATCATTCATCATCAAAACCCAGCACAAATGGCGAATCTAAAGTTTTCAGATACTCTACAAGATTGTCGCATTTTGTCTAAACTGCTGAATGTGAGGGTTTAAACAAATTGTAGACTTTTCTGAATGCACAACACATTAAGTATTGCTTTATTGTTATTCCATATATACACTTCGTGCATTGAAAAATTATGGGCTACTGTCAAGGCAAAAACTATCAATGGGGAAGTACAATTACAAGCCCTAGTAGATGGAAAGAAGATCATCATTGCTGAGTCGATTAAAAGAAGAGATCTTCAATTAGAAGATGCTGGTGGTGTGATTGTCTAACTAAATGCTACATCTTTGAAACAAACTTACATTAATGGTGTATGAGAAAAATTTAACTAAGCTTACTTTCTATAAGGCATTCTTTTCCCCATAATGGAAATTTTTGATTCATACTATTTTATAATGCCTAAGTTCTAAGACTACTGCATGGAATGAGTTTAGTAGCACTATGGCATCTGCATATTATTGTTTAGTAGAAACCAGAGTTTAAACTTTTCAAAGTATATATTTGAAAGTATGGTGAAAGAAACTTAGATAAGGTGTCTGAATTTTTTTTTGTATCCAGGTTAGTACAAGTGTTGTGAATCAACAACTGAAGGGAGGATACTCATAAGTAGAATTTACATTTTCAGCCCTCTCACCTAAGAAGATATTTGGAATATGAGAAGGGTTGGAATTGTTTTTCTGGAAGGGAAACACCTTATCCAATTAAATTTGGAATAAGATTAAGAAGGAATAGGTAAAAGTTCAGAAAGCCAAACTGATCCCCTCTACACCCACAATTATTCAACCATCAACTCTCAACCTCAAATAAACAAGATCAAGACAGGTCAAAGACGAAGGACACTAATGTACTCAGCCTGGTGTCCTACAACCAAAGGTAGCAGATGAGGCTGTCAATAAGGAGATAGATGACAGTTTGAAAAGGGCTGCCACTACTGCTACTGGCTTAGATGCAGAGCAGTATAGGGGTAACATTGATAAGACCCAATCCAAGGAAATAATTAATGAATCAAGTTACTCAAGAACTAGTTCAAGCAGTGGTCCTAGGCTCCAAGAAACCACGAGGGATACAAATGCTCAGACTAGGTCTGAGAATGTATCTAACATTCATATGAATCATACTCGCATGAGTATCACACTTCCAATGGTGAGGTGTGAAGATCATTTAAACCCAACTAAGATATGTTTTACAAATAACATTAATAAGCACATCGGAATATAAAGAACAATAATGTTGTTTAACAAGGTTTTTCATTCATGCGTTTCCATCAAGCCCCAATTCTAGACGATCAACTCTAAAACAGTTACAATCTAACAGGGATCAAAGATCCTTGGGGCTACACACAACTTCTAGGCGTCTACTTATAGAACTCATGCCTAGAACTCACACACGCCTTTACTAGTCGACTACATATTTTCTATGCACACAAAACTATGTGTTTATGATCTCTTTATATAAGGAGAGATCAAGACTTACAAAGGAAGATAAACATTAGTCAAAGTAATCTTTTAAATATTTAGGAGATTTCATTCTGTTATCTTTATCTTCTTAAGGAGATCTTCTAGAATCTACATAATTCTCCACCAGCTTGTAGAATTCTTTAATGCGTTTTTAGTCCTTTTGTTTTATTCTTTGTATTTATTTTGTATGTCTCATCAATCTAGAAATCCCAACAATCTTCCCCTATTTGATGATGACAAAACAAACAAAGTCATGTACGAACTTCATCATAAAGCCAAAGCTTCCCATGAAGTTGAGATGTAATCATCTCCCTGAATGAAACAAAACTTCCCCTTAAGTAGATATCCTTTGTATCATGCCACCACATATAATAAGCTGCAAATCAATAAACCTATAATCTTCTTCCCCTTTTTGTAATCATCTAATAGGGGTCTCCTGTAGATATGCAACTTGGATCATAACACACTACAAATCATATACCACACTACCAATCCATCCTTCTAATGACTCAAAATACCCTCCATGAAGCATAATAATATAAATGACTCTGAGCAGTAGAAACACAAAATAGCAGAAGTAATAAATGACTAGTAGTAGTAACGAAACACTTCCCCTCAAGTGGTGCATGTAGATGGTTAAACATTTATTCAATAAGCTTCCCCTGAAACCAATATGTTTACCATCTCTTGAATCACGAACTTTGTAGGCTCAATGTAGTGATCACTAATGAAGAAAAATGAGAATAATGAACTTAATTTTGCAGTAGAACAAACCAAACTTGTGTCTTATATCTTTCACTATCAACGTGACTTCGAACGTATACCCAAAACCAATGTATAAGGAGACCGCAATCTCTTAACAAATATCCTCATCTTCTATGAGACACATAACCAAAGAGATAGCAAATGTGAGCATTGAGCACCATAAGAAAAATCACACACCTTTGCTAGATTTTGACATGTCTTCGTCACACCATTGTAAGCACGAACAAGTTACCTCTAAATGTTGTAAGCCATTTGAGATATGATAAGAACACGCATCCGAAAAACTCAACTACAATATCAAATAAGTGATAATCAACTGTCTTTGTAATCACATCTTTAAACAATCTCTAAAATGAGCCATAAAATAAATAAGAATAAACTATTTGAAAAATAGTTCTGTCCGAGATCTAAATCCATCCAAGAAACAAACATGTGTGTCGTCTTCAATCACCAATGAAAACCAAACAATCTATCTTGTCTGAAATTTTTGTAATAACCGAGAACAAAAATCATGTATTACCCAATATCTGTCAACACTAACAGTATTAAAATCTTTTCTCGGATACAACTAGCAGTTGAAACCTTATCTCAGACAAAGAAAGTAGTACAAACATTTCTTCACTCGAACAATACTAATTAAAACTGTTACAAAAATAATACTCTTTTGAACCTTCCATAAGCCCAAGTAGTTTTAGTCTTTGAAGCCCAATTGTAATAACCACAATACACGAACAGCATATAACATTACAAAAGCAGCACTAATGTAGGATAGTAGTACAAAAATGTGTAGCACCACTTTCTTTTGAGCCCAAGCACTATACTTAAACAGTTCTTAGAACACGAACAGTATAACAATTCCATATGCAAACAGTAGTATCTAATACATGTAAAACATTACTGTTCATTCTTGTAGCAGCACTCAATGCACTATTCTTTCCTTCAATATATCACGCAACATGCCTAAAAATCAGGATTTGAAAAACGAAATATCTTCTTTATTTTTAAACAAATCTCTTTGACTCCATATAATAACTTTCCATAACAACATTCACATGCCAAAACCATCGTATATCATTCAAATAAATACACCACATGAATTCAACAACTGTAATCATTCATGTTTTAAAATCTTTAAGACTCAGTAAGTTCATCAGGACACGTTATGATTTAAAAACTCACCTTTAATTGTTGTTGCTTTGGTATAAGAAACATCATTGAGACTTACATACCTGCTCTACAAAATTAAAACCATGTAGCACCAGATGACTAAAAAGAACAGCCATGATTGATCTATTGATTAAACAACCAAGAACAAGAACAAGGTGTTGCTGTGTTTAGGGTTTTATAAACGAAACCCTATAGTTTGCGTTATAATAAGCAGAACAATCAACGAGCAGAATTAAAACTCTTGTTGGATTCATTACAGATCAAGAATCAATGAAAAACATGAATCCTTTAACATGAAAACTAAAAATCACACAATTTGCTTTTTACCGAATTAGGGTTTGAAAACCCTAATTCACCGAATATGAATAGATCACCAAAAAAGAAAACCGAATTCGATGTAGAGAAACGATTAATAATAACAATGATTCATAAATCGTATTGCATACCAATTAAGGCAGAGAGGACGATTATAAATCTTTTTATATCAATTAAACTTCAAAAACCCTAGAAAACTTTAACAACATAATCATGGTTTTCTGCAGGTTTATAAAAGAATTACAAATTTTAAATGTTGTGCAAGTTTTATTTTCTAAAATAATTAAAAACTTTAAGTTTTTGGAACCTGAGCGTTTGACGTCGTCAGGGTTGGTGTGACCCCGTCACAGGTGTCGTGGTGACGGCGTCGTATGTTAATCGTGACGCCGTCTCCACAGTCTATGAAAATGAAATTTTTTTTGATGAAAAATTTTCTGCACTTGATTTCGTAAGTTAATTCTTGTACAAAAGGCTGCATAAAACCTGAGATTTAGAAATTCAATCATATGACTCGAAACTAACGCGAATTAATCTAAACAATTTATTTAGCATGTTTGAATTTGGCTCAAAAGCCGGATAAATTCCCCTACACTTATTGTTTGCAAAATACCTTTGATTGAAATTAGGACGAAGTTAAAGACAAACAAAGCATGATTACAAGATAGTTCAAACATAATAAAACAAACAGTGAAGAATTAAAACACACAAGACACTCCTAATATGCAATAAAAGTAAATATTGGGTTGCCTCCCAAAAAGCGCTTGTTTTTGTTCGAGACACGAGCCTGACTCTACCCTTATTTAGCAGATAAGGGGGAAGGTTCCCCTACACTTGAGTTCAAGTGTGGGTGATAGTAACGGTACCCACCATTGTTGTGAGAAGGAGTCAAATGTTGAAAAATTGGTTGTTGAATTATATGCTCTAAATGGTGTGTCTCTTTAATCCTAACCTTCTTTACTTCTTTTGGCCTAACGGGTGAATTAAGTATTCCTCCTAAAAAATAAACTTCCTTAGATTCTAATTCCCACTCATTTCCTATTATTTTCATGTTTGAAAAATCAACACCTAGGGATCCACTATGTCCTAATAAACCTGGTTTAAATCCATAATGTTTTTTAGGGTCGTTAATGCATGGGTGATAATAGCAATACGTGTCCTTAAGGTGGAAAGATGCCACTTAAGGTGAAGGCGGTGTAAGATTGGTCAAATGGTCTACTTCCTTCATCCTAAAACTATCTGGACTATGTGGTTTGATGGGTAGTTTAGGGCCTCTTTCTTCTCCTAGACTTACATCTAAGGATGGACAATTTGGTAACGGATTTGGTTGAGGCTCCAGCTCATCAAAACTTGGAACTTCCCTAGAACTAAGAGGAATTTCATGATTACAAGTATTCAAGCCTAAATCCTCTAGTTGTGTTTCGTCCAAAGGTTCTACCTCAATCGGGGTTCCTAAAGTCTCTTCTACTTCTTCCGTGTAAGTCACGGGCAATGTGTATTTCTCAAATGATGGGAGGATTTGTGGGGTACTTTGTGGGTCCGAATTTTCCACCTTATCCCATGCTATACCTCTATGCATCTCAACCCAAACATTCTCATTTCCAAACAATCTTTTTGCTTGAGCCTTCAAATTTGCTACTTCTTGTTCAGAAATAATGTTTGGTGGGTTGTCCTATTCTTTTTGGCCTTGGGCAAAATTTTCTATAGCTTCCCATGCTTCTTCACCACTTAATTCCCTAAGGTTCCATCTGCTGCAAAGTCAAGGTCCATTCGGGTATAGTCATCAACATGATCATAAAAGAATTGAGTGAGGGACAATAAATCGAGGCCATGATGAGGGACTCTTTGGATTAATTTTTTGAAATGAGTCCACACATCATAGATAGGTTCATCTTGATGTTGTTGGAATACCAAGGTGTATCTTTGGAATAAGAAGGTTGTGGTTCATGGTGGATTTTAAAAGAGTATGGTAGGTGGTCTTTCATACATCATGATGGTGAATGAAAGAGTGATTTACAAAACAAAGGGCACAAAGAAAAAATAGACTATGAGAAAGCTAATATGCAGAATTAAAATCTCACTTGAAAGGATTCAAGCGAGTAGAACTAAGTTAAACTACGATCAAAACCTAACTATTCCCCGAGAGACGACACCAAAAACTTGATGTGCGGTTGTCGTAGGACTTCTACACGAGAAGTTTTACAACTCCCTAGGTAGTGCACCTAATCATTGTAGTGTAGTATAGGCAAGACTCGGGGTTGTTTATCGTTCACTCGAGGAATAGGTTGGGAAGGCTTGATCAAGGTCTAACAGAATTCTAAAGGTTGAGGGAAGATTATTTTTGTATTTTTGTATTTTATGGAAAGCAAGTAAATCATATAATTGGAGAGAGGTTTAGTTTTAGCTATTAAACTAAATAATAACCTAAACTAATGGTGATAACAATAAGATAAAAGACTGTGTTTATTTAATCATGTATTACTCCCTAGATTGCTTCTCCTAGTGTTGTTGCCTTGTCACACTTGTGATGATCTGTGTAACTATTTCCTAAAGCATGAACGAATTACACGAACCCACCATCTACTTAGAATGCCGCTAGAGCAACGCACATGCAAGGTAGTATGAAGACTATTACACAGCCCCTAGGAGTACACTAAGTGCATGTGAAATATTTTAAGAGTGGATCAACCATATTAGGGTCAAGGTAGTATGAAGACTGTTACCCGATGGTATCCTTTCTACACAATCACGTTTCCCTAGACATATCAACAGCGATACAAACAAAAGCTGATTTTCTAAGACCTAACGTGCACATCCATCACAAGAAGCATCACCACTAAGATCTACATTCTAGGTTTCATACAATCATAAATAAACACAATAAGAGGTTTAGCCAAGCATGTTAAGGATAAAGCAAGAACAATAAATCAAATAACACATAGACATATTGAATGATTAAGTAAACCTTACTTGATTAAAACATGAATTGGAAGAAGTACAATAGGGTTTTTAGGCCCTAAAATCGTCTCCTACAGCTGCTAAACGAACTAGTGTTCGTACCCTATTTTTATTCTAAAGTTACACACCCAAAAACCTAAATTCGGGTTTGTATGTATAGGAAAAACGACGCGACGGCATCGCATTTTAATCGTGACGCCGTCATAAGAAGAATCTTCTAGATATGCGTTTGAGTCGGTACGGGCTGACGCCGTCATGAAATGATGTGATGCCGTCACTTGAAGAGTTGTGATGGCGTCGTGTATAGCTTGTGACGCCGTCTCCAGGCTCTGTGAGCATAAATCTTCAAGAGTCTTGGTGTTGGTTCATAATCTCGTTCGTTTCTTCTCCAAATGAGCCCAAGTCACGTGTAATTCATCCAAATGCCTTCCAAATGAGAAATACCTGAAAAGAAACGATTAAATACCTACTTTGGGCATAAACACACGATTTTGAGGGTTAAACGACCCCGAAAAAGTGTATAAAATGACACCTCATCAGTAACGGGCTATAAATGCGCTAGCAAATGTTATCGATCCTAAAACGGATTGTTCTATCAATCGAGACATGTCTAAAATTTTCAAATAGCCATTTTCATCGTTGGAACGATCAAGTTGTTTTTAGTATATATACTTTACGTGTGAAAACAACTAGATCACGAGGGAAAACAATATCCTTATGATATCAAATAATTAAAAAATAAAAATATACAAAAAATTTTAAAATAGACTATTTTTCCTATTTACTTCTCTCCCCCACACTTAAGTTTTGCATTGTCCTCAATGTAATAAAACGAACCTCAAAGTAAAGGAAATGGAAAAAATTAAGGCGAAATGATACTACCCGGGTTAAAATATGCCTTCTTTGTATGTGGTTTCGAGCACGTGAAAAGTGTTTTTTCCTCTAATGATAAACCACCAATACATCTTCACAATCAACCCTGCAAATACTACAAATATACAACACAAAGAATACTACAAAATAATACAAAATATAAAAACAATCCTAAATTACCAAATTAAAATAAAATAGTGCTTAAAACATAATTTAAAACATCCTAAAAGAAATAGTACGAGAAATAGAAAAGATAATAACATTCAACACGATCAATCATCATCGCTCCCCATGTCATCATCCGTGTGGACTAGCTGATTACTATAACTCCTCTCGATGATCCTCCAAACTCATAACCTGGACTCGGGACAATGGAATTTCCTCCATAGCTTGGCATAATACCTGTAAAGAAATAAGCATCCCCCGGTGCTCCATATTGACCTCCTCCATATGACGGATTACCTATTTCAGGATAATGTGTGTGAGGGTAAGGATAAGGCATATAGGGGTAAGGGTAAGGTGGTACATTGGGTGGATCGAAAGGGGTAGGGATGAGATAACCGACGTCATCGGCCAAATGGTAGAGAATCGGCACTGTATAATCAAGTATATATCCATTCCTTATAAGCATTGTATCTCTTCAAATTTACCTACGATCAATATCATTTAAACTAGCTTGAGGTGGTGCTTCCAATGAAGTGATTGGGCTTAACTTCTTTGTCTTCCTATTAAACACCTTCCCAAACATCTCATCAACCTAAGACTCACTCTTAATTATCTACGAACTCTTAGCCAATTATCTCTCATTGTAAAATCCCAACTTCTTTGCAATCTTGGTCACAAAATGACCTCCATAAATCTTACTCTCTTCTTTTATTCCCGGAGCTCTCCAAGAAAGATACTCAGCCAAAATCCAAGCCACAATAGAGTTGTATCCCTCATCTAACAAACTTAACAACCAAAGATCGGGCTTTTGGACCTTGTCTCTACTTGTCGTCCTATGCACGAAAGCTCTTACCAACATCTTGTGCAAGATATGCAACAACGAATACCTAATCTCCACCGACTTCTTCTTTTCAGTTGTTAGCTTTCCAATCCTATTCCAATAAGCTTCATGGTGAAACCCTTTGTCATTTATCATAAGCCTACTAAAATGGGTGTCAAACAACGTATGATGAATTTCTCTTTGATTATACAAGCCAAGAAGAACCGCAATTTCTAGAAAAGTGTACACATGCTCCTTTTAACACAACCTAAACCAAATGCATTTTTCCTTCATTATTTCATCCCGACTTACCTTCCTTTCAAAGTACATGATTGAATAGAACACCAAACACCATTTCAGATAAACTTTTTCTCCATTGGAAAAGACATTTTTCCATGACCGGTCTATAAAAACATCTCCATCTTTATGCATGTACTCAATTTTCATCAACTCCCTCAATTCATCCTCACACTCATACTCCTCAAACAGGTTCTAATCAACCAACCTTGTAACTCCAAATTTCTGAGTTTTCAATTTTGCCAACCTTTCATTATACGCATTCTTTTCTCCTGCCAACAACCTTTACCACCTCAAATACTCATGGGTAACAGGTTGCTAATCAAATTGGATAGTCCTTTTTGCTTCCCTTCGAGCATACTTGATAATGAATGGGTTTGGTGGTGAATTCGATGAGCTTGATGTTCCTTTCTGTAAAACAATGTAAATATAAGTGAACACAATCATAAATAAACCAACAAAACATAACACGAAAGTCCCTAGAGCCTAAACGCGAAAATAAGAAAAGTGGGTGGTCAGAGCGATCCAACCGGATGGCCTGGACGTTTTTCCGTTTGGCCTACGTGAGCATTGTGGCCAGTTGGATCCAGCCGGATGACCTGAGCCACCAGACGCGCATCTGGATCGGCTTATGGATCGATTTGGCTCGGATTGGTTCCCGGGCATTTTTTGCACTTTTGTTTCACTTCTAGTCTTCTCCTAGGCTCATGTAACGCTTCCTACATCATTTCAAACTATCCCTAAACACGCCTAACATTACATAGTGATTTGCCAATTCCTTAAGAACACTTATAGTTTCATCCTATTCTAAATCAGAAAAATAAGGGATCCTATAATTATCCTAGTAGTATCTAATCACTACAATCTAGTCATATATCACTTAGAATCAACAATCCTAATCCAATTCATCCTAAACATTCATCCTCAAGATTTTCAGATTTTCAAATGGCAATCATTCGTTCAAGTCTCAACCAATTTGTCTAATTTATTTTACAATTGAATCTTCTAACATCTACCCAACAACTACCTAAAGATCTTAGATCAATTAACAACGATTCGAAAATACCAAAATTTTGACCTAGAATTAAAAATCCAAATCTAGAACAATTCAAACAAAATTAAAGGAATTACTTACGTGTTTTAGGGTCATTGGTGATACACAAGAATGATTAGTGATAGCAATTAACTCCTATGGACAAAATTTGAGAGATTTAGGATGCTAGTGTATGTTTGTTTGTGTTTTGAATTGATGGGTTTTATGAAAACCATCTAGAAGAATGGCCCAAGGCTTGATCCGTTTTGCACGAAAGTTGGTATTTTTTTGTCTTGACAAATTAGTGTATTTTTTTATGCATCTAGTCAATGCATTTTTGCAAAGTCTTTTTGGTTTTACAAATTATCACACACGACATGGCACTAACGTTCCTAAAAATCGGTCAAATATCGCTACTAAACTATTTAAAAAATAAAAGAAATTAAAACACTACTAAAAATTATCAAACGACACATTCAATAACTCGTTAGATATGTAGATAAATAGTCTATTAAAACGAAGCATCAAACCCATAATGATAAACCGAGGAAAACATAACCCAAAAACCGAAAGTAAATTGTCTTAAAAGATGCATAATTTTAAAGGAAACAAACGATCCTTAGCATATGAGTGTGCTTTAGTCCATGCTTCGCATGCCTTGCTTGTTTTGTCTTCAGTCAAGGAAGTTGTCAAACTTCAAAATATCTTCCGAGGTGAATTTTCACGAAAGATTTCTCTTTGTAGCCTTAGTTTTGAAACCCCTTGTGAAATTTCTTCCACTTGGTGTAGTCTCCTCAAACTTGGCGTGCCACATGCCGTCTCCTTCTGTCTTTTTGTAAACTCCATGCCCTTCCGAACACCAATCACTACTTTTCAATTGAACCGGCAAGGAACCTAGAAAATCAATCAACTTTTTAAAAACAATAATATTCTTGAAAGGGTTATAGTATGCTTCCATAGCAAGTGCCCTCTCCATTTCATCCTCAATATCTTGGAAAGATGGAGCAATGGGACCATATTTGGGGTTCCCTTCTTCGTCCCTTCCTACCTCAAAACAACTTAGCCAATCCTCGTCTTCATCCATCTCGAGACTCTCTAAGTAAGCTTTAGCTCTAGGCTTGGGGTAATAGGTATGCTTTATGACGCCATCATCAATAGTCATCGTGCCACGACTTATATCAATCAACGCACCACATGTCCTTAGAAAAGGACGTCCTTATAAGAATGGCAACTCCCTATCAACCGAAATATCATGAACCAAGAAACCGGCTAAATAAGCTTGGTAGCCAATTTGAATACGCGTATTCCTTACTTTACCCATTGCTTTTGCTTGAGTGTTGTCGGCCATAGTTATGTTAAAGTGGTATGGTTGAGGGTTACCCAAACCAATATTATTGTAAAGAGAATATGGCAAAACACTCACGCTAGCCCCCGTGTCGACTAATGAACTTAAGTGGGTAGCACCGTTCACACGAACGGATAGGACAAATTTTCCCAGATCACTCAACTTCTGAGGCAAACCATTCTCAACAATTATCTCTTTTTCCTCTTCTATGAAATCCTTGTTTTCGAGCCTTGCTCTCCCCATCAAAACTTCATCCAATTTATTTCTATACACCATATAGTTAACCAACACTTCAAGAATCAACTTCTCATCTTCTAACACTTTGTACTTCCTGTCTAATGCTTCCAAAATCTTTTCTTTTTGCTTTGGTGAGGGAGGGTAAAAAATGGGTTGTGGGGTGGACGATGATGGTGGCGAAATCTCTTCTATTTTGGGTAGGGTGGGTGGTGTGAGCTTGTTAACATTGTAACTTTTGATTCGGTTAGCTTTACCCATCGTAACTATCCCGCTACCCATCTTCCCATCTTCAACCATGTCTTCCACTAAATTTGCCAACAAAATATCAACATCTTTATCTTCTTTGAGCATCGTAATGTCAATCAGCATCTCACCGAGTCTAAAATCCACTTGGCTTTTAATAGCAACAAGAAAATTTCTACCAAAAACAATTGATGGTTCCCCTTCATTGACATAGTCTACCACAACAAAATCCATATGAAAATCATAACCATGAATTTCAACTCGAACATCCTTAATCATTTTCCTACCATAGTCTCCATAATCAAGCCTTATGAACCCAAGTGTATTTAATATCTCCTCTGACGTATAATTATCATAATAAGCTAACTTAAGTACCGCATCCCATGCTCATTACCTTCCACGCCACAAGGGGTGGAAAACCTCATAACAGGCTCACAATACTCCCTACAAGGAGCCTTAATAAACACAACAACTTCATGCTTAACTTCCTCCAAGACCTTTTCCTTAAAAACAATAGTATGCATATCATCAACTTTTTCCAACTTCGTTCCTACTTTAACCAACTCCTCTACTTTCATGGCAGAGTCCCCATCATCCAACATGTTTTTCAACTCATTCAAGTATTTCAAAACTTCGCTTAGAGTATCAATGACAAGCAATCTAAGCAAACTAAGAGCAACGACATGAGAAACAACCAAAATGTTAACGTTAAGGTTAGTAATGAATGAAACGACACTTGAAATAATTGTAACTAAGATAAATAAACACTAAGAAATGCCTAGGAACTAAACACGAGTTATCACGGACTAGATACAAAAAAATCAGAAAATATGTTACCAGAAGGATCCAGCCGTTCGGCCTGGACTTCTAGTCGTTCAGTCTGGTTAGGTGAATTGGGCCAGTTTGAGCCCAGCCAGCCGGTTACGGGCTCGGGCCATTCGGCCTGGGCTGATTTTTTTTGGCATTTAATTTTATTTTTCTAATTTTTTTATGAGGACAAATAATAAATTTTTATAAAATATTACTAAGACTTAAAAATGACAAAAACGATTTTTAATTATAAAAACAAAATACTCATAAACTTTTAAATTTATAATGAGCACATCTAGGAACACGAAAAGACACATATGATGACATGAAAATCGATTTAAGACATAAGTACCCACGAAACAAGCATGGCAAACAAGTAATAAAAGAAACGTAATTATAACGCATACAATAAATTTAAACTCAACTATCCTACACTCAAACCAAGATCAATACTAGGCAAACATGATAAATAAGCATAACTAAGCTATAGGAAATAAGCAAATAAGCAAACAAACCATGATATAACGTAATTTTTTTAACAGTTAGATCTAGACGATTGTAGAAAGAAGAAGTGGGGGATGAGTTAGAATGAAGTATATGTGCTTTATTTATAGGGTTGGTTTAGCAACCCTTAGAGGCTCAAAGAACTTTGATACCAGGTTAGGACTCATGGGGTGTGGTGTGGAGAGGCTAGGGGATAGAGTTAATGAGGCTAGATGCTAATGGTGGAGGTGGTTTAGACGTTTTAGTGGTGTTTGGTTTGATTTATACTAGGTGTTTTTTGACAGCCCAACATCAGTCTCGGTAAAATGGTTGCATTTACAAACCGTAATTCGTTGAAGCTCAACCCACCGAGCATTGTTTAGATTTTTTGTCCTCTACAACGTTTGTTTTTAATATCTTGAGGGTACTATAGAAAAATTTAGAGATAATAGTCATTTACTAGGTGTGCAGAATCTGCGAACCTTTGCCATTTCGGCTGTAATAAATTCATCGACGTCGTAATCGGGTGATTCCACCGAAAAATGTAATCACAAGAATAGGGATACAATCTAATGTTTTCATTAATTCCAGTTTATTGATATTTCTCAATCCTATGTTTTATAGATGATCCGATTTCTGAACTAGAGCTAGTTTTAGGTTTAATTAGGGTTTCCTGGATTTATTTCTTGTGTAATTGAAGTAGAATGATGAAATGATGATGGAATGATGTTTGAAAATGATTGATAATGTTATAAATTAAGTTATTAAAACTTATTTGAGAGTTGGTTTAGGTTTACAATGGATAAAAACGAAGAAACGGGTCATGGTTTAGTATTTTGCTCGGGTTAGGGTTTCTGACTTTTGTATTAGGGTTTTAAGAGTAAAAATGTGTATGAAAGATTATGAATAGAATAATTAGGGTTTACACATTGTATATTGAGTGTAGTAGCTTGTACACAAGTGATGGTGAAGAAATTAGAATGAAAATGGAGGTAAAACGGCTATTTTAGATGTCATGCTTAATGACTTGTACATTATGCTTTGAAAACTTGTACTTGACTTGGAGGGAGTTTATATTTCAAATGAGATGTTATGTTACTTGTATATATGCTTTAGTAGCTTGTACATTCACTTTAGATATTAACCTTTCATGGAATTTAGGGTTTAGAGGTATATGATAACGGTTTAAAGCCCGTTTTGATATAACGTTGCGAATGGTACATTATAGGAATAATGTACTTTGTAATAAGGATATGATGATATTGACTTGACATATTGTGATGTTTGCTTGACATATATGAAGACAGGATTGCCATAGATAGGTTGCGTGAGCTCGTCTACTTTAGTTATGTAAGTTACATGACATACTGAGATATTGACAATACAAGTAATGTAATAAAGCGAAAAATTTCCCCGTACAATTGTGATCATAGTAAAATAGGTTGATGAAAATTCTTAGGTTGTTATACATTCTCACAGCCTAACCAATTGCATCAAATACAAGGGATGTTTGGCACTAACAACTTTGGACCCATGAGATATTAGGGACCAAATGTTTGAGTTATTGTCTTATATAAATAGATATGCCTTGGAGTCGACTTGGAACCCAATGAATGGATCAAGGATAGCGGATGCTCCAAACATATGACGGGTAACCGAAAGCTCTTCTTCACTTACAAGGCATACAATGGAGGTAATGTTGTTTTTGGTAGTAATCTTCGCGGTAACATCATTGGCAAAGGTACGATTTCTAATGACTCTCTCAAAATAGATAATGTAGAACATGTTGATAACTTAGGATTTAACTTGCTTAGTATAGGACAAATATGTGACAATAAGTGTAAAGTAACTTTCTCTGAACATGATAGTGAAATCACTAGGAATGGTAAAGTCATAGGTAGAGGTATTAGGAAGAAAGGCTTATACGTAATGAAGTTAGGAAATAAGCCTAAGGATCAAATTTGTCTAGCAACGATTGATGAAAATTCCACTTTGTGGCATAGGAGATTAGGTCACGCAAATATGCGTCTCATTCAATCGTTAGCTTCTAAGGAATTAGTTAGAAACTTACCTAGGATTAAGTTTGATCAACATTTTTGTGATGCTTGCAAAATTGGAAAACAAGCTCACGCTAGTCACAAAGCTAAGAATTTAGTCTCAACGACTAGATGCTTAGAACTTCTCCACATGGATCTTTTTGGTCCATCCGCCGTACGGAGTTACGGAGGAAACCGTTACACCTTAGTCATAGTAGATGACTACTCTAGGTATACTTGGACTAGATTCCTTAAGGATAAAACCGAAGCCTTCGATCAATTCGAAATTTTTAGTAAGAAAATCCAAAATCAACTAGGATGTACAATAGTGTCAATAAGAACCGATCACGGTAGAGAATTTGATAATGAAGTGCAATTTGGAGAATTTTGTGATGCCAACGGTATTACTCATAACTTCTCGGCTCCACGCACTCCTCAATCAAATGGCGTGGTTGAAAGGAAAAATAGGACACTTCAAGAAATGAGTAGAACTATGTTGAACGAACAATCATTACCCCAAAAGTTTTGGTGTAATGCCGTAGATACTTCAACATATATTCTTAACCGAATCCTAATTAGAGCCATCCTAGGAAAAACACCTTATGAAATCTTGAGAGGTAGGAAACCTACTCTTGATTATTTTAGAGTGTTTGGAAGCAAGTGCTTCATCCTAAACACTAAAGATTACCTTACCAAGTTCGACCCAAAGTCTTACGAAGGTGTCTTTCTAGGTTACTCCCAAAATAGTAAAGCCTATATCATTCTTAATAAACACACTAGGAAAATCGAAGAATCACTCAACGTGACATTCGATGAAACTCCTCCACCTTCTAAGACATCACCCTTGGTGGATGATGACCTAGATGAAGAAGAAGCTATTAGGGAAATCGAAAAGAAAAACCTAGAAAATGAGGGAATCTCATGAAGGGATCGCAAACATTAAGAATCGAAAAAAAAACAAAGGGCAACTTTATTTTATTCAACAATTATATAGCGTTTAGTAAGCTGGTGGGAGCAAAAAGCCACAATTAACTCTATGAGCTTCTTAAAGATATCCAACTAATCCACGCTTAGCATCTAACTTATATCAAACTCTATCATTTTTTGTTTCTTTGCAATTTTTAAAAGTTAAGTAAACGACTACGTCTCGAAAGCTAGGGGAATGTAGAGTTTAATAAACTCGATCAAGTCAAAGCTACCTAGTTCTACGGGCCTACTTATTTATATATTTTTATATTTTCATCATTTTTTTTTCATTTTTTATATATTTTTTATTATTATATTATATATATATATATATATCATATATCATAATAAAACAATAAAAAATTTTAAAATTTTGGTCAAAACGGGGTTGCGTGGGAACACAATAGGCACAGGTATGATCACATTTCGATAGAAATTTCCCCCCACACTTAGAATGGAACATTGGCTTCAATGTTCAAAAATGTCGGGTTTTACCCCCACGCTTAGGAATGAAAAGGCAAAATGCAAAAATTCAAGTGTAAAAGGGAGAAAAAACACAATTAATATTACTGATAGGATTGAGATTCCAAAATAAGCGAAAGATCGAAGACGGATGATTTGGTGGATTAAAAACAACGCACGGTTTCTGCTCTGAGGAATCCTGCAAAAACGGAAACCTCACCCCAACCATAGAAGAAGCAACGTCCCCACACTTGGGTATAAAATAACCACTTAATTTATTACGAATAATAGAAAGAAATAAAGACTTATGAGTTGGCCTCCGAGAGGCTTGTTTTTGTTACGGGTCTTGAGCATGACGCGACCCCCGAATTCATGGGCATGGGGGAGCAACGTGGAAGATAAAAATCTCATCGGGCTTGCTTCAAGTGGTTTGGATAAACATTGAATTTCATGAAAGTTCTACTCCGATGAGATATACCCGGCATAATAAAAGAATGATAAACATAGATGCCGGGGTCAAAAATGGTATCTTCATTCCCGCAAGAGAGAAGTTATGGTGGAGTAACGGGATACGTGAGAAAAGGAAGAAAGATCCATACAACATATGCCAAGAGAGGAGATTGGTCATCCTCAAATGGTAAATTCACATTTGTCGTAAAAGAAACATTCTCACGAATCACGGAGTCAACAATACTAGTCAACTCACCCGGATCGGGCTCACTCTTAAAATAGAAACAATCATACTCCGGTGGAGATATGATGTGAGCGAGTTCATCGGCGAACCTCTCATGATAAAAGTCACTCCTATCGGGAGGAGGAAACGGATCATTCGAAAGATCAAAGATAAACGAATCATAGTAGTGGTATTGCCACTACTCTTCTCTTCAATATGATCGTCATCAAAATAGAAGGCTTCATAATTCAGAAGAGAATAATCAGAATGAGTAGTGGTACTGCCACTACTATTCTCTTCCAAATCAAAGCAGAAAGTTTCAGATTCGGGTATAGAATTATCAAAGGTGTTAGTCTCCTCCAAGAAAAAGTTAAGAAATGTGGAGGGAGACTTGGTCACAACATCAGAAGATGGAGGTGGATTAGAATTAATTGCTTCGATCTTAGCAATGAGAAGATTGATTTTCGATAATTTTTCAAGATATAGTCTTTGATTGTTAGAAGAATATACAGA
The DNA here is from genome assembly GCA_026074375.1 of Tanacetum coccineum. Taxonomy (NCBI): domain Eukaryota; kingdom Viridiplantae; phylum Streptophyta; class Magnoliopsida; order Asterales; family Asteraceae; genus Tanacetum; species Tanacetum coccineum. Next base: position 76,977 of record BQNB010002216.1, read on the forward strand.
ATCAATCCCTCTAATTTACTGGATAACAATCTCACCAATTCTGAGCTGACGTTTCTCAGAACAGCCTCGGAGGAGGTGACCGCGCATTGACTATAATCGACATCCTAACGTAGGGGAATCGTCATCACTTGAAGTAGAATCATAGTTGAATGAAATCGTCCGACAATCTCAGATTGTTCTTTGAAAGCTTCAAGAGGGTAAGGATTGTTACAAGAGGACTGACAACATGTCGGGATTTCCCTCGGACTCACTTAGGTGGGATAAGGTTCTCGACACTAGATTTATTAACTTCGTCCGATTTTTGTTGCTGGAATAGCGTCAAGATGCTCATCCTCCATTATGAGAGAATCAATGGGCTCCTCGATTGATAAAACGGGTGTGATTGCAATGGTATAGTCCTCGTCATCATCATAGCAAATGGGAATCTTCCAATATCGATCTTTAGCTGCTTGATCTTCCGCAATTCGCCTATCTTCTTCCTTCTTTGCATATATTGACCAACCATATCACATATGAATGTCATTTGCTCCATGATTTATTTTGAGATTTAGAAGCTCATTTTGGCATGAAGATTGATGATTGCGGTTATATTGTGGGGTTGAGTTTGTCAAACCGGAATAATTAGAATCATAACACGGATTAGGTTCATAATAATTCATCGGTTGACATTGAAAAGTCTCATGAGGACCCCCACAATCTTCACAACAAGGATATTGTTGTGTAAAATCAGTGAAGTTTGTGGAAAATAATCAAAGTTTTGTTGGAACAAGGGTTCCTGTTTGTAGCATAAGGGGACTTGAGGTGGAAATCATTGACTACTTGATGGGGAATCGTTCCACATAACTCACAAGAGTATGGCACGTATTGGGGTTGTGGAGGGTGGTTTGGAAAACTTGGAGAATCGTTAGAAGAGTACGGAGTTGAAAAATTGATTGGTGTTCCATTTCCAACAGTACAATAAAAACAAACTCCATCATTACAACCACTTTGTTGGCATGTACCCAAAAGACATTGTTGTTGTAAACTTTGCAAATTTTGTAGGATATCACTAAGGTTTTGATTGTCAGCATGTTCCAGGATTAGAGATAATCGGAATTTGCGTTGTGGACATTGTAACCATAATGAACCCTTTCCCACAAGACTTACCAAGTAATCGTTGATAAGATATGATTAACGATATCACCACACTCGTAACAACAATCGTGTCAATATGTGGAGGAATTTGCGAGGAATTTTTACAGGGGTTTTGATTGGAAAACGATGGCTTTGAGGTGCACTAACAATGTTAGTGTTGCCATTGGATGACTCGAAGTGTTTAGAATTTTGTTTTCATCATGAATTGTATACCAACTTCATTCAAACACCTTTCGCACTAATATCACCAAGTGTCGACAATATAGACCATCACCAGGTCCCACAATTGCACAATTCTGAGGGGGGTTCGTTCACGATTAGATCTTGTATACGAGGACCCCCTTTAGAACAACGAATATTTGGAGTGTAAAAAGCTCACAAGACGAGCATTTTTAATCGCGTAAAGAGGATTTAATAGATAGTGAATGACGCCATAAGAATTAAACAAATATTTAGTGTTTAAGAAAAATCATTAAATGGATAATTTAGAAGAAAAGAGAATATTTTTGGGTTTTTAGGTTTTTTAAACAACATATTTTATTAATGGACAAATTGAGATAAGACAACTTAAACCAATTAATCAACAAGCTTCGCGGTAACTCTTTAAAGAGAAAAACGCACAAAGGAGCGGAGGAGTAGGAAGCTGCGAAGATATTAAAAAACTTTCTCCTTTAGGGTCGTATAGTCCTCGAACAACCCAACCTTATACCATCTTATAGTTGTTATTCAATTAAAGGTGTAGCGTCTTCACAAAGTGACACAAAGGCAAGTTTTAAATCTTTTGTTTTGGAACTTATTATGATAATGCCTCAGTTGAGAGCATTATATTGATGATGCATTTTTATTATTAAGGATAATGTTTTTATATTTTTGGTTTTTCTTGTTTTTATAAAAGAAAATAAAAAATATTTTTGTGTTTTTATATTTTAATATAAATAAGAAAGAAATATTCCACAATGAGAATGCATACTTCACGAGGATAGGGTCTCAAAGGCAAAACAAACTTCAAACTCGATAAATCGTCTAACGGCTCCCCTGCTACGGCCGCCAAAAAATGTTTGCTTCTGACTAACCCTATTTAAAATGTATATTATATATAAATAACAATTAATATACTTATAAATATATAAATATAAGGATAAGAATAAAAAATCTCTCAATGTAGTAAATCCGGAAGTATGATTCCCGGGTCGTTATGTCCCAACGAGGCGTGAATTTGAAAATCGAGAATCGATTTGTGAACAATGCTTGAATGATCAAAGATTTGATTTGGTTATCTATTTCTACAAATAAAATGCAAAAACAAGTAAAAGAAACCCTAAAACGAAAGCATTAAGTTAAAACCTAAAACGGGAACGTAAAAACGCGACTTAAAAACCTAAATTATCAAATTTTTAATCCTAATGTGATTATTTCACTTTTACTAAACCCTAAATGACTAAAATGCAAGAACAAAGAAAACTAGACCAAAAACGAAAGTGATTTAAGCTTAAAAACACGAAAAAAGAGAACGGGATCAAAACCCGTTCTTTAAAAAAAACAAAATTTGAAATTTTAACCCTACGAATGCAAATTTATTTTTCCTAGGTCCTAAATGATAAAAGAAAATTTTAAAAAAAAGAATTTTATTTTTTTTGACTTTTATTTTATTTAATATGATTTAAAAACAATTTTAATTAAAATTAATTATTAAAAATAGTAAACAAATTATAAAAAATATTAAAAAATATTAAAAAATACAGAAAAGTAGCTCAAACTATGGAGAATGCATGAAAAATAAGAACTTTAAAAAGTGCTGAAAGAATAAGCAGAAAATAAGCATATAAGAACTGATAAGCTAAAAATGCTAAGTGACTATATATTAAAGTGGTTAGCAACATGTGAATGAAAAAAGAGTCCCCAGTGGCGTAAGTTGGTTTGTTTTCCTTCATGTATTTAATTATGTGCGTGTGTTGAGGTGATTAAAACGGTTGAGTGGTAGAGGTCCCCAGGGTTAAGGCCTTGCTACCCCTGACTTCCATTTCCTTTTTTCTTTTTGAAAGACTTTAAAACAAAGTTATGAAATAAGCTATAAAACTAACAACTTTTAAAACTTGAGATTATTTTTGAAAAGCTATAATAAGCTCAGAAAATGAGCTTAAAGATGACAGTAGCTTATCAAGCTTAAATGTTAAACTATTTGACCATTTTAGACTAAATAAGCTGATGAAAAAGAGTAATAAGCTAAAAAAGGTAATAAGCTAACCTAATAAGATTGAGAACAAAATATAAGCAAGGAAAAAGACTTGAAAAACTAAGCTAAATATGACAGAAAATGCTAAAAGGCTTAAACTTAACATTTCGACTTAAAATTGACAAATCAGACTAATAAGCTTACCTAAGATAATTAAGCTAAAAATTGATTAAAAAACTAACCTAATAAGCAGAACTAAACCTAAATTAAGCAAAAACAATAAGCAATAAGCTTAAATAAGCAAATAAGCTAAAGGGTCCAAACTGCAGGCAAACAGCCTAAGGGACCACTTTTGGGCTTATTTTTAAGCCCTAAGATGGATCCTTATGGCTTATTGACCCATAACCCTAAAAAGCCTATCCAAAAAGCTCCAATAATCCACAATTAAAACAGGGTTTGAAATTCATATAAGCTTTGAAAAGTGCTTATGAAGGATGCTGTTTTACTCAGCATATGCTGAATTGGTTTTTCTCTTAAAGACAATTGCCTATATGCAGGCTTACTTTTCAGCTAGTATAGGCACTTTAAAACCTAAAATAAGCTGAGACTGATAAAGAAGGACACCTAATGAGCTTATGCACTAAAAATCAAGACTTAAAACTAATGGAGCTTATCTAATATGGCTGCTGAATTTTGACTCTTAAAAGGCTTTAACTATAAATGACAGAAGTGAACCTAATGCAGAATACAAAAGGTAGATTTAAACTCTACTCTCTTTACTGCATTTTACTCTAAAAGGAAGTAGAACAACACCTTGAAAAGACTTTTAACCAAAAATTAAATACAAAATAATATGAAAGGATTTAAAACCACAGATTATAACAACTTATAGAAATCAACTTAAAACTTATTTTTAAATTTAGAAACTTATAAAACTGATAATGAGCTCTAAAATAGGACTGTTTATAAAACTGGCTTTATTGACCAGTGTGCGTTTTAATAAACTTTTGACCCATTTTAGCTGTTAAACCAAACACCCTTTTAAGAATTTAAAAATCATTTTAAAACTAACTCAAACTGAAATAAGCCAAGAATTTCAAAGACAAATTATAAACTAACAATATTAAGTACTGAAAAGCAAGTAAATCACAGATATAAGCATTTAAAATAAGCCAACAAGAATAAGCAGTATTAAGCCAATTCAGACAGTTCTAAAAAAAATGAATAAATGACATCTAAACAACACATAAGCATACATGAGCAATAAACAACCATAATAATCAACAATAAGAAGTAAAAGACCTTAAATAAGCAATAATAAGCAAAAAGAGTAAAATAGCTTAAATTGAGAAAAGAAGAGTTATACCTGCATCAATGCTAGAAGGACTGATTACTAACTTCTAAACCACCTAATGCTTATCCACATAAGCTCTAATACCCAATAAGCCATCCAAAATTGCTTATTCATCCAATAAGCTGCAAACCAAAGTTTTGGGTGTATGAAATAGTAGCTTTCACTAAAAGCTTTTGTGAAAGTTTAAATGAGTAAAAAAAGGAATTTATAAGCTTATGAGAGCTTATGGAAAGGGCTTTTTTAAACAAAAATAGCTTAATGACATAAAATAAAAAGGGACAGATTTGCATAGACCAATAAACTTGATTTTCATCAACATTAAAAGTTACAAAGACTTGAAAACTTAATTGACAGAATTTTAAAAAGACAAAAACATAAATTTAAAAACATTAAAAATTAAATTAATCTACTCCTAGTTATATATTTTTCTCTGTCTTCATTCTTCTCTTTATATGCGGGGAGTTCTTTGCCTTCTCTTTCTTGTGTTTGTTGTGTTTTTGCTGTGAGAGGAAACCAAGCACCATCCTGACCCTTAATTTGCCTTGGCCCCCAATCCAATTGATCCCCACCCTTGATTCTTTGTCCTTGTGCTCTGTCCAATGGTTCGTTTCAAGATTGCCAAGGTGGAGTTGGCATTTTGTGAGGTGGGGAATGATGGGATGGTGATGTTCTTGTCTTGGGGTGAAAGAATTTGTCTGTTTGTTGCTAGGGACAGGACACACATAAAGCGTGAGTTGCGGGAGATAAACAGATACCTGTGGTTTTTGGCAGGTAAAAGGGTTTAAAAATGGGTTTGGGATATACAGGGTTAAAATTTAGGAATGGGCAACTTGGCCCCTCAAGGTGTTATATATAATTGCATAATCGTGTTCCTTGTAGGAATATAAATTTGGGGGAGGGATTTGCAGATTTAGCCCTTGTGGTTGGCATTTGTTTGCACACGTTAGTCCTTATAGGACTACCTAGAGTATGGGAATAAAAGGGGGGGGGGGAGGGTTTGGGTTAACAGGTTGTTAAGTGTTTATGTTGGGCTTGTTTGTTGGGCCGGCTATAATAAAAGAGAGCTGGGCCTTTATTAAATCTTTAAGGATTAAAAAGTCTTTATAATGTTTAAATGGGCTGGCTCGGCCCATTAGATGTGATAGGGTTGGACCCATTTAACAATTCCTATCGATATCGGCTCCGCCTGTGACTGACTTTGTCGGGGTTGACTCTGGGTTTTGACTTTGTCTTTTTTTCTGACTTTTGGCTTTGATTTGACTTTTCTTTCTGCTCGGTTTTTTGTCCGTCTTTTGCTTGATTCTTTCGTCCCTTTTATCGGATAATCGTTTTCCTGCACAATGATAAATGAAAAACATACAAATACAAGGTATTTTTGGTACGTTTTTGATCGTTTAAGTCTGGTTTTAATGGAAAATGGTATGTGTAATTAAGCACATACCAAAAATGAGTTTCTCTTTTAACTTTGTTTTGTATAGTTCCCCTTATAAGACGTTCAACTCTTTTCCACATGTCCTTAGCCAAAGTGCAAGCATCCACAGAATTATAAATGTCATTTGGAATAGAAAGAAGAATTAGATTCATGAGCTCCATCTCAGCATCATAGTGCAATAACGCATCTCCTTGTAAATCCTCAGCAGTTTGCAATTTTGGAACTTTGGAATTGTTAGGAATGAACATCTCAAACTGATAAGGACCTTCATCAAACGCTTTGTTAAGCCACTTTTGGTTTTCCCTCTTTTGATTTATATATCGTCTAAATCTACTTTGCCCAACGGTATATAAAACTAACCCTTTCAGCAGGTGGGCCATAGTATCACAGAAACCGGCATCAGCAAGGGATTGTTGATATGTTTTGGATGTTGACATTTCTTATGATTCAAAGATTGGATCTTTGTAGACGAAAATGAGTGATATTTGTGAGAAGATTTCCAAACTTGGTAACACTTGTGAAACTCGGACAACACTGTTCTCGGATAACAAGTAGTCTGAAGCTCGGTACACTTTCTGAATGACTTAAACTCGGAAAAAATACCAACAAAACTAGGTACTCTTAAATCCTATTAAACCGGAAATGCTTTTTGAACACAAACTCTATCTAAGAACCAAAAAATTGATTATTCAAACTCACGTATCGAACAGTTTTGATAATTTCGTTGATTAAGAATTATCAATAACCACAAACTCGATATAACCGAATTTTATGATGACTGAATAATCCAAAACACATATAATGGTCAAATTCGATAGAACCGAATTTGTACTCTGAGTTTTTTTTTTTAAAAATTGACGAATTTGTTTTCAAAATCCCAATTCACGATAAAACCGTGAATTTGTGATGTTTTAACACTTTGTAAGCTTATTTCCGAGAGTAAAATCACTAAGTCCTTATTTCACACTTTTTGATAAAACCGAAAATGTGAAAAAATATAAAACTTGATATTTACCCGAGTTTATCAATAACCTCCTAATATACGATTTTTGATAGAACCGAAAATGCGTATATATCTATTACAATACTTTTCGATCAAAACTATAAGAAAAATAATCCGAAAATAGAAAAACCACTTCTGAGAATGCAGAAACACTTCCGAGAACGCTAAAATACTACTGAAAATGCAATGTCCATAACTCGATAACACTCAATAACTTCCAAATACTCGAAATCGCTTGTCAAGACACAACTCGAAAGCTCAAATATTTCAACCGAATTCACCGAATGTCATCTTGAGGTTGTCAGACGTGTAAAAAGCTCACAAATCGAATCACTCGTATTCTCTAATGACATATGATACCACTTGTTAGGTTTTGTTTATCTTGAATCATACATATCGTTCATGAAAGCTTAGAGAGAATAGTAGATGAGGGCAAGTATTCAAATTTAAAATGTTATTAAAATGGAGGGAAAAGGAAAAGTTTGTTACAAGGCATCACCCTCAAATGATGATTAGAAGGGGTATTTATAGGAGAAGAAAGGAGGCTTCCCTTCCTTTATTTTTCACTTCTAGTCCCTATTCTTTGGCAATTATGCTATTTCTTACTTTTAGCATAATATACCTTATTACAAACTACTTTATTCTAAACAAAATAAAGACTAATGACTAAATATAATTAAACCACATAATCGACACTTTTTATGAACCTAACAGCTTCAACAACAAATATAAGTTTGCACCCAACGTAAATCATTAAAGGTATGAACAAACAAACTTTAAATTTGTTGGAAGATCGAAAAAATAATTTGTCCCAAACTTTACATTTTTATAAATGTAACAAAAGATTTTTACAAAAATAATTAGACAAAGTATTTTTGTAAATATAAGAAATGTTTTAATTCAAAATAAATATTTGAATTCAAATTTTCACCCTTAAAACGGAAAAATCCGCCTTAGATAAACCTTCCCCAAAAAGGACAAAATCAGAGCGTCTGGAAAATAGGCGGCCCCCTTAGCTCATAAGGGCGGCCCCCTTAGTTATAAAGGGGCCGACATAGGAGCTAAGGGGGCCGGAAAAAAGAAATATAAAAAAAATATTTTTTCCCTATAAATAGTGGACTGTTCCTACAGATTTTCTCACCTCTTTGCACACAGTTTTTCTCAGATCTAAACTGTTAGATATTAGAAAAAGACTCGGTCACCCCGGGTATTTTACTGTTCATTATAGCTCGTAGTTTATTAGTTAAACGTATGACTTTCGGTATCGGACCGGGTACTAATACCCGGTGTTTTGTAAGAACTATAAATATCTCTTCTATTCTCTCTCTCTAACTTTCTCTCTTACTTAAGAGTGTGTGTAAAATGACTAGATGCTTACCTCTTACTGTTCATTGAGCTTTTTGTTAAAATGTGTTTTAAACTTGATTTTGTAACTTTTAAGTTTAACCACCTTGTTACAAGTCAATTACAACACTCATTATCACATGTATTACATTACTAGGGTCCTTAAGTCCATCATTGTCCAAAAATGTCCAAGAATCACAAGATCCATATGTGTACATACTTATTTGTTCATTAACTTTCATAAGTATACATTTTAGGTAACTTGTTTATATAAACTTTTTATACATTAACCATACTTATACATCATATATAACACGCTTATTAAATTAATACAACATATATAAAAGTTCACCAAATCATAACAACGTTGTTAAAAATCCATTTTTACAAGTTAAATAAGTCCTGTAGATGGTGATTATTAACTACAATAAACATTCATATATGCATAAATCATGAAAATAAAGAGATTAAGTGTTTTAGTGTTAGCCTTCAAAATATTAAGCGAACAAAGGACGTTCATTCATTATTATCTTAGGTCTCGTCATTAAGTAATTATTCGTTGCTAATAGGCTTAGACAGGGTTAAACGGGCTCTTTAACGTTAAATCTAACCGGTCACGTGTATCAGGCGAAAGCCCAAGTAATCCCGAGCCCGGCCCATAGAAATACAAGGCATGAAATCCACTTGGTTTTAACTATAAATACCCCTCTCCAAGGATGGAGAGGGTGTTGGTTCACTTTGTAATTTTACATAGTTAATTCAACCATCTCTTTATTTTCTCTCTACGTTCTCTCTCTAGTTTCTCTCTCTACAATTCTTCTTATCATCTCACCTTATTTTCTTGTTTAATCCATGTAACCAAATATGATTGTGTAAGTGATTTATTGGCTATGACATTTGGTACCAGAGCACATGGGATGATTAGCTAGATTGTGTGTGCGTTTTCTTGGTTAGATTTGATCAAAAGTTTGGTTTTTGATGGTTTATGGTCTCATTCTTGACACGCTTTGATTCTCACGATTGTGGTGTTAAAGTTGGTGTTTTATTGTTGTTATAGCCTTCTAGGTTCAAGTTGTGCAAAAGAAACCAAGCAAAAACGTTCAAAAGGGTGATTTTTAGGTGTTTTTAGGCGGAAAAAGTCATGTTTTTCATCGCTGCGTTTTGTCTCTCTGGCAAAATTCTTGACTGCGTTTTGTCTCCTGCGTTTTGTCTCCTGCGTTTTGTCTACTGCGATTTGTCTACTGCGTTTTGCCTAATTTGAAGACCAATACTGCGTTTTGCCTAGGAGGAACTCTGCCCAACTCATTTCTTGACTGCGTTTTGTCTCAAGACTTGACTGCGTTTTGTCTAAGACTCTTCACTGCGTTTTGTCTAAGATTCTTCACTGCGTTTTGTCTAAGACTCTTCACTGCGTTTTGTCTAAGATTCTTCACTGCGTTTTGTCTAAGACTCTTCACTGCGTTTTGTCTAAGACTCTTCACTGGCGTTGTTTGTCTAGATTCATTCACTTGAGTTTTGTCTAAGACTCTTCACTGCGTTTTGTCTAAGACTCTTCACTGCGTTTTGTCTAAGACTCTTCACTGCGTTTTGTCTAAGATTCTTCATTGCGTTTTGTCTAAGATTCTTCACTGCATTTTGTCTAAGACTCTTCATTACGTTAACTCATTTCAACCAAACCAAATCATAATTAAACAACATATCACCTAATCTAACAAACAATTATCACTTTTAACATACAATCACTAATCATTGTATCGATCCAAACAATTATCATAACACAATCATTTTCACTTCAATTTTCAATCAAATGGAAACGAAAGATACTTTATCTTCTCGTTCGAATACGGAAGAACAACAAATGCAACAGATCCAAGACACGGCAAAAAGGAGTTGCATGGTATCTTTTCGACAACTTCATTCACACCTCAAGCTTCTTTCAAACAACAACTCAAATGGAACTCGAACAGAGTTGGATTCACACGTACTTTGTAACACTCTTTGGTCAGATGTTGAAACTTTTATAGCACAATGTTCCCAACGTTGGATCAATTGAAAAGCAACTTGGACAAAGAAGGAATTTCAATAGATTGGATCTATGGCTTCTTTTAAAGTACTCGAGACACAGTTTTAGATGCTCATCAAGTCACAGAGATATATGGATGATGAATATGTTGTAATGACACGCAACTATTTTCTACAATACATTCAACTTGAGATTCTAGAATTCCGTGATACACTGATGCAATACCTGGAATCTGTTAAGAAGTCGATTAATGAAAGAGCACTGCATAAAAGAGAGTATGACACACGGGTGAATGAAAGACAGCTTCAGACAACTGAGGGAAAAGTTGATACGGGAAAAGCATTGGATGCTAGTTTGGTTAATACAGAAAGCAGTGGGACAGAATTAAATGAGCAGGATACAAGCACCGATTTAGGAATGATTGCACTGTTGATGATGGGATATAAGGGACCCTTAAGTTGAAGAGCCAATAACTGAGGTATAAACGACTGCTGAAATCAATGTATTTGCTATAGGACAACAACATACTGAGCAACCTGAATTCAATAATGAAGGAGAGGTTGACCAGAATGTTGAACAATGTCATGACACATGTCCTTTGCCTAAATTAACTGATAACCAAATAACTAAACACTCATATCAATCTCTCGAATCTAAAAATATTTGTCTTAAAAAGACCGTTGCCCAATTTCAAAAAGATTTTTTAAGAATGGAAGCACATTGTGTTAATCTTGAACTTAAATATCAAAATCAAGCTTTAAAAGAAGGGCAACTTGGTCAATTTTCAAAAGTAAAAAGTAAAGAAGCCAAGATTAAACATGACATAGATGTAATTGAAACAATAAACATCGAATTGGAACATAAAATGGCTAAATTACTTAAGGAAAATGAGACTTTGAAAAGGCATTACAAAGAACTGTCTGATTCTATCAAGATAACGAGAGCTAAGACTATAGAACACACAACTTCTTTGATTGCTCAAATGCTGAGTTCAAAGCTCAACTTCAAGAAATAAGATTTGCAATTGCAGCATTAAAAAATAAGTTAAGAAAATTAACAGGAAATAATGTGAATACTAAGTTTGCAAAATCATATCTTAGGGAAACCGGTTTTACAACCACATAGAAACCAATCAGTTGTTAGACAACCGAATGCGTTTAGTCCTGAACCGACCTAGAATTTCAAAACCACCGGTCTTGCCTCCCAAGTTGATGTCAATAGCGATTTGTCAAAACAATTCACTACACATTATATGCCTAAGGAAGAGAATTTGCTGTGTAAAACCTCATCACGTGATTGCAGTTCTACGACTCTAGAATAGTTTAACGAATCATGCCAAGATTTGTTTCATATGCCCATTGTTCATAATCACTATCTTAGAGGAAGCTAAGAATAAAGACACTAAGGAACGCTAGTGGGAATTCAAGACCTAGTGTGGATGCCTTCTGCTTAAATTCACAAAGCACAACTAATGGTAGCAAACCAAAACCTAGGAACAATACTCAAACATCTAGGGAATTGCCAGCATCCAAGAATAGTTTTTGTAACCGACAAAGACTTTGCCATAGCAGAACACTCTAGGATTCAGAAATTTTCTGACACCAAACATATTGTGTGCTCGACATAGTCAGAAATGTGTTCTTTAATGCAATCATCAATTATTGTGTAATAAAATTCTTGAATGAAGTCAACTCGCCGTGCTAAGGTTCCATCCAATAAGACAACGAACAGAAACAAACCCGTAGAGCAAACAAGTTTTGCAAAGAAACCAGAAAGACAGATCCCAAAAGGACATAGGTTTTCAATCAAAAAGACTTTCGTTGTGCATGAGAAAACAATGACTCCTAGATCTTGTCTTAGGTGGAAACCGACGGGTAAAATTTTCAAGACAGTTGGTCTTAGGTGGGTTCCTTCTGGAAAGATATTCACATCTAGCACAACCAAGGTTGACAGTGAACCCACAAATGGTTCAAATGACGATATCACTAACCAATATGAATGCGAACAAACTCTTAATGTCAATGCAGGTACTCTTAGCTTAAGTGCAGGTACATCTTTTAATCCTAAAAAGGAAGGACTCAGAGTTTGGTTGCTGAAAAGACTAATATCTCAGAAACCAGGGCTTCAAGGAATTTTGATCTAATGAACAAGCAATGACTTCTGATCATAACAGTTCAGAACTCGGAATTCATGACCACAACAATGAACCGTCCAGTTCAAAGCTGGTTCCAAAAGTTGTTCCTCCAGTAGACAAGACGGCTACATCACGACAAGTGTTGGAATAACTATTCTACCATCCACCATCACATAACAATGCTGAGGTCAACATGTAAATATTTTTTATAAAACATATAAAAACAAATACAAAACTATAAAATTTCAAAAAGAAAATACAAAATCAAAAAATCAAAAATTTCCAAAAAGAATCTTCTTGACATGTCTCTTGGAATCGATAACATTTACGTACCTAGAAATGTTGATTAACATCGACACGGGCGTGTAAATGAAGTTCGAACAGGAGTTTCAAATGCTTTCAAAACACGTCATTTCTAATTTTTCTTTATGACTTGTAATTGCTCTTAGATTGCAACTCGGACCCGAACGACAAAGGAGAGTGTACGCATAAGTGCGCTTATCCTTAGCGTTAGAAGAGAAGTCTTCTAACATTTGGTTTTTCAAAAAGTTGAACACAATTTTTCAAGAATTTCTTAAATGACAATTCATAATCTTTCAAAATTGTGTGTTCAACACTCCAATCCTCATATTTATATTCATTTTACAACTTGGTATCATCTTTTTTTGGTGTCAAACATATGTAAAATCGAGGGGGAGCAAGTTTATGTTCCATGAAATTCATGCTAAGTATAAAAGTTTTCCCCATGGAATTTTCATGACAAATTTTTATCACAAAGTATTTCAAAAACTAAGTGAATTAGTATTTAAAATAGGGGGAGAAATGTATTTAAAATGTGATCGTGAAAATAATAAGTGATCTTATCGACTCAAAGTGCTTGATACTTTCGGAAAAGGTTTTATTGTTACGATCTCATACCAACAAACATCTTATTTCATATGATTTGCAAGTCATAAGGTGGTTAGGTTAGGTATTAGTCCTATGATCCAACCAGAACCGGAGGGATCTACCCAAGGACAATCCATAGTTAGAAATAGTAGTCCTTAGGTATGATTGGAGATGAATGAGTTAAGGGAATAATGCCAACTAAGATTGAGCTAACACTGGAACAATCACAACAAGGTGTTAGTAATGACGTTTTGGTAAGCTTTGAGAGGGGGTTTATGAAGGAAAAACAAATGTTGGATAAAGGGTTGAAAACAAAGAAGCCTCGCCGAACTTAAGGCAGAAATGAAAGAAGAAAGAAGTAAAGATAGATACCGTGCTCAATACATAATCTATCGGTTTTCCTAAAGATGAATTCTGATATTGAAGAAAGACGTCATGGACCTAGTGATGCAATGCACAACCCTTCCCAACCATTTTGGGGTTTCTTCTAAAAGAAACTTTTGTCTCAATTATTCACGTGATACAAAACTTCTATTGGCTTTCTCACTCTGAGTTAGTTAATATTGAATAGGTGACAATCTGCTCCAGCCTTCGATTACTAAAACCAAAACGCATAAATCGAGTCTAGAGCCAAGAGATTAATAAAATAAATCTCATTAGGACACATTCTATTACAAACACTTGTTGAACATCAATAAGTTCACAAAGCCTGTTAGTTAACAGAGTCCTACGCATATCCATGTAAATTTGCCACAGAACATCCGAGTGATACTTAAGTATTCACCATGAAGATGGAAATCCTGCTTGAGCCAACATCAAACAAGCTCTTGGTAGGTGACTTGTGCGATTCTATATGAATCAAACTTGTGTTAACTGGAAAGAAACAATGGTGCGACTCCATGTGAATCAAACTTGTTCCAATAAATGAATTGACAACTCAATCGGTAAGATAGTAACTAACCGATTCACTCATATCATGTTGTCTGCTTTGGGACATTCCGATATTGAGAACAAGCTAGCATGGCGAATCTAATACATCTGTGTTAGAGGATCTTACGCTTAAAGCTGGAAATCTTGTCAAGGAGATTCTTCCAAATTGAATCTACCTGATCACAGGTTGGTCCTCACGGAACCAGAGGTTAATCCAACCAAATCTGGGCGAATGACAAAGCCATATTCGTCCACACGCTTTATTGCTAACTGTTTTATTTCAGGATTCATATAAAGATGGAGATTGAGATGCCTCATTCCAGCTGAAGTCGGATTCATTACCACATGCTTATGCTCAAACTACAAAGACTTACTATAAGTATCAAGATACAAGTAGACAGAGACAAAGATCACAAGAGCTTAATGACAAAAGCAATCTCATTGATCTCACGAAGGAGTGTCATAATGAACTCACTTCAGGGGAGATTGTTAGCCTCAAAATATCGAGCTGAACAAGGAAGTTCGTTCATTAATTATATTAGGTCTGGGTCATTAATTAATTATATGTTGTAATAGGCTAGACGGGTAAACGGGCTCTTTATGTAATCTAATCGGTTACGTGTATCGGGCGAAAGCCTAAGTAATCCCGTCCCGGCCCGTAGAAATACCAAGGCATGAAAGCCTCTTAGTTTTAACTATAAATACCCCTCTATAAGGATGGAGAGGGTGTTGGTTCACTTTGTAATTTTACATAGTTAATTCAACCATCTCTTTATTTTCTCTCTACTTTCTCTCTCTAGTTTCTCTCTTTATAATTCTTCTTATCATCTCACCTTATTTTCTTGTTTAATCCATGTAACCAAATATGATTGTGTAAGTGATTTATTGGCTATGACATTAGGTAACCTTAATATGAAGTGTGGTGATGAACAAAGTAATCTAAACCCTTGTTTAGAAACCAAACCATATCTTACAACCCTTAAAAACCCTAAAAACCAAGTGAAACCCTAATCTTGCTTCTTGCTTGATTAACCCTTGTAAACTCTAAACTAACCCTCGTAAACACTTTAGGTCATCTTAGAAATGATGTAGGAATGTGTGTAAATGTTGTAGATTAATTTTGTATGGTTTCTTTATGGTGTTTGATGGTTGTCGTAGGTAAGAGAGCCAAAAAGGGAGAGGATTTTGTGTTTTCACTTAGTAAATAAAGAGTGTATGTGTTTACTTGCACTTTCTAAGGCTTTATATACCCTAAGACTAGTCAAATATGGTCATAGGAAAGTCTTGGTCAAAAAAACATAAGGCTTTATTAGTTGATGATGTACAATGTCTAGTTGGTCATATGTGTGCACTTGGTTCCCAAAAAGAGAGATCATCCCATAAAATTAAGGAATATGTCTTGTAATAGATATTTTCTTTGGTTCTACCATCTTGAATCCGGCCATATATGTATATATGTGATGATTTTTTGTAACTTTTGAGCATTGGATATAATTGTGGGTATTTGTTGAAGCGTAGGAAAGTTTTGGTGGTTTCGGGTATGCCTAAACGTATTTTATCACGAAACGTAAACACTTTACGCAACCAATAAAAATAAAATGAACAAAGTTAATAATTATCCTCAAAAAATTACTTAACACTTGCTTGATGTAAACATTTAATTGTTTGATGCCCGTTTACATTGAACGATAATTTATAGCTTACGCGATTTAACTTAACGATTACTATTTAAAAGTAAACGCGTACAATACTAAAAATATATAGTGACTTTATTGGCATCGTAAATGACCTTAAAACACGGGGTGTTATAGTCTTCCCCCGTTAAATGAGCTTTATCCTCAAGGCTTATGATGCGGCACTTGACGACGGCGCGGTCTTTGTGAAGAGGTGTGGATATTTCTTCCGGAACTGGTCTTCACGTTCCCATGTGAACTCAAGACCTCTCCTGGAGTTCCATCGAACCTTGACAATTAGGACACATATTTGCCTTAACCGTTTGACCTCTCGATCCATGATCTCTACAGGTTCCTCAACAAACTGAAGCTTGGCATCAAAGTGAAGTCCATCCAATGGAACAGCTAATGGTTCGTCGGCATAGCACTTTTTCAAGTTAGATACATGAAATGTATTGTTAACTCTGCTCAGCTCTTCAGGAAGCTCAAGCTTGTATGCAACAGATCCAAACTTTTCCAACACCTTGAACGGTCCAACGTACCTAGGGTTCAACTTCCCCCGTTTGCCAAAACATACGACCCCTTTCTAAGGCGAAACTTTAAGCATAACTTTATCCCCAACTTGGAATTCCATCGTCTTACGCTTTAAATCAGCGTAACTCTTTTGCCTATCACGGGCGACTTGCATCCTTTCCTTGATCTGGATGATCTTCTCTGTTGTTTCTTGAACTAATTCCGAACTAGTGAGTTGCACTTGTCCAACCTCGGCCCAACACACAGTTGAACGACACTTTTGACCGTAAAGTGCTTCAAATGGTGCAGCCTTGATGCTAGCGTGATAGCTATTGTTATATGAGAACTCAACTAATGGCAAATGGTTAACCCAACCCTTTCCAAAGTCGATCGCACAAGCACGAAGCATATCCTTGAGAGTTTGAATAGTCCTCTCGCTTTTCCCATCTGTTTGTGGATGGTACGCAGTACTCATATCCAAGTTAGTACCCAAAGCCTTCTGAAGTGACCTCCAAAAATTTGATGCGAACCTCGGGTCACGATCACAAATGATTGAGACAGGTATTCCATGCCTCGTGACCACCTCCTTTAGGTACATTCTTGCCAACTTTTCCATGGGATCAGTTTCCCTCATCGGTACAAAGATGGCAGATTTAGTAAGTTGGTCAACAATCACCCAAATGGTGTCATAACCTTGTAATGACTTAGGAAGCTTTATGACAAAATCCATCGTGATATTATCCCACTTCCATTGAGGTATCTCAGGTTGTACCAACAAACCTGATGGCCTTTGATGTTCAGCCTTGACCTTAGCACAAGTCAAACATTTGCTAACATAGGTGGCGATGTCGGCCTTCATATTGGGCCACCAATATAGCTTCTTCATGTCCTGATACATCTTGTCAAAACCCGGATGGATAGAATATTTTGACTTGTGGGACTCGTGCATGATCATAGTCCTCAAGTCGCCATAACATGGTAACCAACTCTTGCCATTTAAGCATAAAGTTCCATCCGCGCGGGGTTCCAACTTTTCTGTTCTAAGTTTCTCCGGATCCTTTGAATTTTCAATTAACATACCTCCAACATCTTCGTTCTTGATGTTCTCTGGTTTTCGTGCTTCAGTCTGAGCATTCAATATTTTCTTAGGAAGATCCAAGCCAATAGTCATGACTAAGGCTTAAACTCTTAATGGTTCAATTCGTTCTTTCCTGCTCAAAGCAACAACAACAACATTTACCTTTCCCGGGTGATAACGAATCTCACAATCATAATCACTAAGCAACTCTAACCAATGATGTTGCCTCATGTTCAACTCCTTCTAATTAAGAATGTGTTACAAACTCTTATGATCAGTGAACACCATACACTTGGTTCTATACAGATAGTATCTCCAAATCTTGAGAGCGAACACTACTGCTCCAAGTTCCAAATCATGAGTCGTATAGTTCTTCTCATGAATTTTCAATTGGCGTGATGCATAAGCAATCACCTTATCTCTTTGCATCAACACAGCACCCAAACCTTTGATTGAAGCATCACAGTATACGATAAAATCTTAGCTCCCTTCAGGTAAAGCCAGAATTGGTGCACTACACAACTTCCGCTTCAACAGTTGGAACACTGCTTCTTATTTGTCGCCCCAAACGAACATGACCTTCTTCTGAGTAAGCTTGGTCATTGGCTTGGCGATCTTTAAAAATCCTTCGTTGAATCTTCGGTAGTACCCAGCAAGACCTAAAAATTGACGAATCTTCGTTGGTGTTTTAGGAGATGCCCAGTCTTTAATGGATTCGATCTTGGTGGGATCTATGTGAATGCCTTGACTATCAATCACGTGTCTGAGAAATTGTACATTGGGAAGCCAAAATTCGCACTTAGAGAATTTAGCGTACAACTCCTCTTTCTTAAGCAATTCCATAATTGCCTTAAGATGTTCTTCGTGTTCCTTCTTGTTCTTGGAGTAGATAAAGATATTGTTAATAAAGGCAATCACAAATTTATCCAAAATGGCTTGCACACGCGGTTTATGAGATCCATAAATACCACTGGTGCGTTCGTCAAGCCAAATGACATAACTTAAAACTCATAATGACCATATCGAGTTCTGAATGTCGATTTCAGAATATCCTCTTCTCGTACCCAAAGCTGGTGATAACCTAATCGCAAGTCTATCTTAGAATAAACACTGGATCCCTATAGTTGGTCAAATAAATCGTCGATCCTTGGGAGGGGATAACGATTCTTTACCGTTAACTTGTTCAGCTCTCGGTAGTCGATGCATATTTGAAATGATCCATCCTTCTTCTTGACAAACAAGACTGGAGCTTCCCAAGGTGAGGAACTGGGTCTTATGAAGCCCTTGTCAGAAAGTTCTTTCAGTTGCTCTGACAACTCTTTCCTTTCGAAAGGCGCCAATCGATAAGGTACCCGTGCTACGGGTGCAACACCAGGTATCAAATCGATTTGAAATTCCACTTGTCGAGTCGGTGGAAGACCCGGCAAATCCTTAGGAAATACTTCAGGAAAATTTTGAACGATCGTTAGGTTCTCAAGTCGCTTCTTCTCCGACTTGTCTTCAGTCTCCTTTGTAGTAACATGTGCCAAAAAGACCTGACATCCTTTTAGCAAGTACTTCTGCGTCTTAGTGCATGATATGATGTTCAATCGAGTCTCGTTCCCTCGATTGCTTCCGTCACCATGAACAATCAAGGTTTCATTTCCCTAAGGAATACGAACGATTTTCTCGGCACAAACGATGACTGCTTGGTACTTTGCCAACCAATCCATACCGATAATGACGTCAAGACTACCAAGTTCTACAGGCATTAAGTCTATGTTGAATGGGTGGTTCGGGAAATTTAACGTACAACCCCTAAGGATAGTGTTTAACCCAATTATTCTCCCGTCGGCTAGTTCAACGTCATAATAGTGATCTAATGCAGTTGGTGTGATATCAATTTGGGAGCTAAATGCAGTAGACACAAAGCTTCTATCGGCACCAGTATCAAATAAGACAGAAGCATAGCGGTTGTTTAGAAGGAACGTACCTGTCAGGACGTTGGAGTCGGGGTTTGTCCCTGCACGGCCTACCGCATACACTTTCGCTGGAGCATTGCCATTTCCAATTTGGTTACCGCGGTTGTTGTTTTTCAACTTTGGACAATCCCTCTTGAAGTGTCCCTGGGCTCCACATTCATAGCAAGTGGCATTTGGGAGCACATGGACCATCATGGTGTTAGTTGTATTTAGCGCATAGGGGTTTAGATCCCCCGTATGGCTTCTTCTCACCAGATCCTGCAGTGTAGGCTCGACCAGTGTTCTGCCTCTTATTTTGTTGTTGTTGTGGTTGTTGGTGGTTATCATCTTGCTTTCTCTTGTTCTCTGTCTGACGTTCAGCAAAAGTGCGGATTTTCTTATCCATCAGCTCAGTTGCTATTTCAATTGCCTCTTGCATTGTCTTAGGCTTTGATGCTACTACACTTCCGTGGATCATGTCGGGCAAACCATCGACATATCTCTCAATCTTGTCAGACTCTTCAGGAAACATTCTAACACACAGCAATGCCAGTTCCTGAAAATGTTGGTTGTACCCTATCACGTCGGTACCTTTCACTTTCAAATTCCACAACTCAGCCTCCAGTTTCTTAATCTCGACCCTCGGGCAGTACTTGTCAGTCATCTTCTTTTTCAGGTCTGTCCAAGTCATTGCATACGCAACATCATGACCAACAGTCCTAACATGGGAGTTCCACCATGTTAGCGCACCTGCGAGAAGAGTACAAGTGGAAAACTTGATTTGGTTCTCCACCGAGCAGTTGCTTATACTGAACACAGTTTCCATTTTCTCAAACCATTGAATCAATTCGACAACTCCTTACGTGCCCTTGAAATTCAGAGGTTGGCACTTCATGAAGTCCAGGTAAGTGCACTCTCTAGCAACTCGTTCCGTCCTTCTAACACCTGTTCCCGAAACATGGATGTCATCGCCATTCGTGCTTCTGTTAGCATAATGTGCTGCCAAAGCGGCAGTAATGCCTTGGTTAATCATTGCCTGAAGTTGGGCATTAGTGACAGTTGTGGTGGTGGTTGTTTTTAGGGCTGTGTTTAACCTCGTGGCCCTTTTTGGTGCCATTTTCTTCAATCACAAGAAAATATAATACCCGTTAGATTTTGTAAAATCATAACCATGACATGACATATACACAATAAGTAAAGAGAGATCACAACACACATTGAAATATACAACTGTTAGCCTCAAAATATTGAGTCGAACATGAAGTTCGTTCATTATGTATTTAAGTCTCGGTCAATCAATTAGTTAACGTTGTAATAGGAAAGTATCGGGAATCGGGCTCGATAGTTAATCTAATATTGTATATGTTTCGGGTTTAATCCCAAGCAAAACCTGAGCCCGGGTCCTAGTCAATTATCCCGAACGTCACTTAATGTGTCGGGGTATATAAGTAACTTTTCTTCTTTGGAAAAGTAAGTTGTTCAAATAATAAATCTTTTCCTTTTCCTATTTTCTCTCATCTCTCTCTCTCTCTATTCTTTCTCTCTCTACAAAACAACTCACTCTCTTTATCTCTTTTCTAGATCAAATTCGTGAATGATATATATGCAAGTAGTATTAACTGCTTTTGCCCAAAAAGTAGTTGAACTTAGAATCAGCTAGCATAGTCCTAGCAACCTCAATTAGTGTCCTATTCCTCCTCTCAGCAACTCTATTTTGTTGAGGAGTTCTAGCTACACTATTGTCTCAAAATACCTTTCATTTCACAAAACTGATTCATTTCTCTGTTTTTGAACTCAATCCCACTATCACAATCTAACCACTTAACATTGATGAATCTGAATAAGATTTTCTATCCCAGTTATAAAGGACTTAAGAATGCCACTTCTCTCATCCTTAGTAGCTAGAAAAAAACCCATGTAAACCTACTGTAATCATCCGTGACAACTAGGCAATAGATTTTCTTCATAAGGCTTTTTACAAATGTTGGACCAAACAAGTCCATATACAACAAATTTCCTAGCTTTCTGTTAGTTCAAAGTACTTTATGTAATTTTTTTAGATTTTTATAAAATTATTTGCTATTTTTAATAATTAATTTTCATTAAAATCTTATTTAAATCATAATAAATAAATAAACAATCAGAAAAATATAATTCTTTTTTACAAAATTTTCTTTTGTCATGTAGTATCTAGGAAAAATAAAAGTATTTTTCGTAGGGTCGTTTTTGTAAAAAAATTATTTTTAAAGAACGAGTTTCGTACCCGTTTACGTTTTCCTCGCGTTTTTAGTCTTAACCACGTCCGTTTTCGTTCTAGTTTTTTTAAACTTTCTTTTTTGTCATTTAGAATATATTGGAAGTTAAAAATTTATTTTAGGATTAAAATTTAAAAATTTAGGTTTTTAGCTCGCGTTTTTACGTCCATTTTTAGGTTTTAATTTAGATTAGTTTTCGTTTTCGCGTTTTATCTTTAATTACTCTTAATTGCATGTCCCCGTAGACTTAGGACTCCCTTTTAAGACTTTATTTATGTTTCCTGAAGATTTTTAGGTTATTTAAATGCCTTTTTATGCTTTCCCTTAGTTTTAAGTTTAAATTTTCGTGTCTATTTATGTTTCTCCCGTAGATTTAAGTTTTCCTTTAGTTTTAATTGCATTAATTTTTGTAGTTTTAGAAAATCAAATCAAATCTTTGATTATTCAAGCACCAATTCTCAAACGTCTTCGATCTACAATTTACGCCTCTACGGGAAACAATCTGGGGGACTTTTGATTTTGCTTTGGTAAAAGGCAATTGATCTAGAGTCTCTTGGAATACTTACTAATACTATAATTGAAATATAATCAACCCCTAAGAAGGTGATTGTCAAATTGTTTGATAATGACTAAAGTTGCTTAATAGTAATCAAACCTTTTGTTGCAATCAGTCTCGCGTACAACAATCGATCGAATACACACAGATCCAAACATACTGAACATAATCATAACCTTGATTAACCGATGATTACATATGGAAGCTGTGATTTAATTTTGTGGAAAATTAAAACCGTCAACGGATTTACAATTTACAAAGACGAACAGAGTCATGAAATTAGTAATTACATAGATGTCGTGAAACTGGTTAGAGGATTTCGTGTCTTGGTGGATGTATGATGTTTTTTTTTCTGGATATTTTGTGGTGGCTGGATGGTGATAAAGGTTAATTAGTGTTTGAGAAGGAGAAATATGAGAGAGTACGGGTTACACACACATCTAATTAACTCATTGAGCCCTACAAATATGGGACAGTTTTTTATAAGTAATAATTTGGAATTTTCTTTAATGCCCTTAACTCACTTTATAAACTTTACTTTACATTCCTAGTAATTACATTATTTACATTAATGGCACAACTCATCCTATCCAATTGATTAATGGAAATCATCATGGTTTCAAATTGGTTCTGGTATGTTATGTCAAAAAACTTGTCTACAAAGAAAATGCACTATAAATATATATATATATAATATATAAATATAAAATATATATATATATATATAATATTCGTAAATGAAGAAGTTTTAATCACAGTCAATTTCTTGAGTATGAGTAAACACTTATGTCATTTGGCGTGCAATAAATATGTATACAAATTGTCTTTATAAGTCTTCTCTTAAAAAAAAGCTTATTCAAACCTCATCGTTTAACCGATTGGTAAACGAACAATCAAATTCCAATAATATGATTATCTATTTTGGGACAACATCTTACACTCATAATATTTTGACTCATTCATCATATTCAAGATCTAAGAATGCATCTCTTATGGTTAACAGGTTTACTATGATCCTCTAACTCATACTCCTCAGCATCGCTCGAGGTATCCTTGCGGATCTATGAATGTGAGTAACATCATTCTAAGGCTCAACATTTACATGTTCATCCTCATTATGACTTTTGCTAGTGCGTTCAGAAGGTTTGTGTATTTTGTTATTGTATCTCTATTAGATCTACAAAATACGTCCACTTGCTTTTTGTAAGAAGAGGCTATTCTCTAAATACATAGCATATAGAGCAACAATAAATTATTCTCATTTGAGACATACTAAATACATTAATATTTCTCGGCTTTTGTTAATAACAATCTCCAAAAGATTTTAACAAATTCAGAACATCAATCAAGACACATTGGGATTCATCCCATCTTATTACTAGAATAATATCGTAATAACCTTATAAGTTGGAGTCATATTGAGTATATATAAGATACACTCAATTTACTAACCTTGATAGCTTAAGGAGGTAAATTAGTTAAGGTCATCATAATCAAATGCTATCCTCATTGTTTGATCATCATTTTTGGACATATCATACAATTGTGGTATTCCAAGAAGATTAAGATTGTGAGACAATTTCTACAATTCATTAGATGAAATTACACTTTATGGCTTTACCTATTTTTGTCAACTTAAGTCAAACTAAAATGACATCAATAGTATTACTAAGCCTATTGCATGCTTTATTTTATAAGTCTTTGATCAAGTCAACGACTTAATGTGTATGTCCTAACAATTAGACATAAATATCCAATGCATTACTATTCGTTATAAGTCTTTAACCAAGTCAATGACTTTATGTACATGTCTTAACATAAATACATGACAAGTTAACGTTTTACTTTATAAGTCTTTTCACAAGTAAAGGACTTAATGTGCATGTCGTAATAAGAAGACATGACAATTATAACTAAAGTAAAAATGAGTGCCGACTTTTGTCCTTCATAGTAATTTCAAGTTAATTCAAACTTCATGTTTATAACTTTTTAAGAAAAACACACTATAACAACCCACAATTATCCTCTATGCAATTATTCATCTATTAAATTAGAAGCAACCATTTTCATGAGAATTTTTTTTTTTGCTTTAGTCCATCTATTATATAATGTAACTTACATAGCAAACTAAACGAGCTCACACAATAACCAATGCCAACTACAACTATGTTTATATTATGTAAACATTCTAATATGTCAAGTCTATGTTTAAATATCATTTTTACCATGTACGTTATCCATTTAACGTACCATTTACAACGTTATTCCAAAAGAAGCATTATACGTTAACGTTTATTCCAAAAACCCTAATTACATGTCAAAACAAGTGTACAAATGTTCAAAGCATGTGTACAAGTTACAATGCCAAACTTTTGAATATCTTTTCCCTCCTAAACCCTAATACAACCTTCTAAAGCTCAATGTACAAGTCAATTGTGCATAAATTACAAACTAGGTCATTTTACCTCCTAAATCATGTTTATATCTTACCGCCACTTTAACACAAGGCACAAACACCCAATGCACAACTCCTAAACCCTAAACCTAATCCCTAAATCATACTAAAACCTAATCCTAAAACTCTAATTCATCTAACCCTAAACCAAAATCATAAAACCATAGCAAACCCATTACACCTTAAACTAGATCATAGTTTTCAGAATCTGATCCGTTAATAAAACATAAGATCTGGGCAAAATTAGTAGGTTCTGGGTATTAAGTAAAAACACTACGTTGTATCCCTATGTCTTGTGATCATTTTGCCGATTGAATCACCCCGATTCGACGTCGGATGAATTAGTTATAGCCGAAATGGCAAAGGTGCGCAAATTCTGCACACCTGTAGTAAATGGTTGTTAATTCTAGATTTTTGTATAGTAACCCCTGAATATGTAAAACTAAAAGTTTTAGAGGACTCAAATATCTAATCATGCTCACTGGTTTGAGGTTGATCGGAATTATGGTTTGTAAATGGCAACTAAATTACCGAGACTGATGTTGGCTGTCCAAAAACAGCCATGTATAAACTAAATAAACACCTCAAGCTCCTCCATAACTCACCACCACCTTCATCACCATGACCTCACCACCACATCACCATCACTCCAGCACCTTACAAGCACTTCCATCACCACCTTGTCACCTAATTTGGCCACCAAGTCTCCAAAACCCCTAGTCATCACCCTAACTTCTCCATCTCCTTCCACCTTGCTATGCTATCACTCTAGCTCACAATAGTCAATCTTTAGCCTTCCTTTGTCACCCTAGTAGCTTCCATGAATCACTAATCTATAACTAAGCCACCACATCAAGCTAGAACTTGGGCACCAAGTTAGTTCTTGCCTATAAATAGTCGAACCAAAACACACACTTTCATTCATTCCAAAAACACTTCTCCACCTCAAAACTTTGCTCTAGCCTTGCACTAGCAGAAGTATAGAAGTCCCAAGGTGTGTTTAGAAACCAAGGATTCCAAGGAAGAAGCCATAGAACTCGTCTCCAAGCTACACGAACCAAAAACCTCCATTTCGACCCATTTCAAGTTGTAAGCTTTTTCTACTCGTCCTATAAGCTTTGCTACTGTTTTAGGTTGTTCATAAACTCTATTAGATCATGAAGGAACTCTTTGTTAAGAGCCTTGAACATCAAACCCATTCGAATTGTTTTAAAACCCTAAAACGTACCCGTTTTGATTTTTTTTCAATCACAAGCCCTTTTCATAAGCTATAAGCTCGTAAACTCTACTTATTTTAGCTTATTCTAATAAGCCATAAGCTGCAAAACTCTCTTGGATTTCAAAAATATCATTATTATGGTTTTTGGACTTGTTTTGCAAATAAATCCCATGCAAGGGGTATATATTGTAAATATTTTGGAAATTATAACTAGAGGGGCTGAAAATGTCATATTCCTAAAGTTATAACTATAAGGACCTATCTTGCCAAGTTTCAAAGTTAAAGGTTTAATATATATATACTTATTATATAAAGGACTAAACTTGTAAAAGTTTATAAACCAAGGGTATATATTGCCATTTTTGCATTCTTAAAGGTATAAAATGAAATATTTTTATATTAGTTATAAAAATATATATTAATATTATAAGACTTGATTTTATTAAAACCCGACACATTTATCATTATTAATCATCGATCGACGCATTATAAAACAATTACGTTATATATTTAACGTAACTTATCATCGACTAGCTTTTGAAGAAACTTAAAATCTTATCGTATCACGTTACTAGGGAATTTCATGTGAGGGGTTTCATTTGGGTATACGTTTTGACGAGTTTGCTGGATTTACGATTTAAAGTGTCCTGGCTCCTCAAACGTTTACTACATGACCTCTGAATTATGATAGCCCGAACAGTGATACAATATTTCCATAAATTAATAAATCAAAGTAAGATGTATGTTAAACTTTATAAAGTTTTGAAAACATAAGCAATCACACTAAGACTTGACATATTACCCTCAGGTTACGTGACGAGGCCGTTACTTTCATTTCATATACTTTTGCCATCAATCAGATTTCCCTGTTAAGGTGAGTTCATAGCCTCGCATTTTAAATCTTTTGAATACTTTATAAACCCGCGAGGGGGATACATGCTTAAACCATGAATGCAAGTGTTTTTCCAACTGTATGCCAGATATATTATTGCCTAAGTACCTTCCACTGCCAATATTTCTTAATCATGAACCATTAGTCACTTGCGAGTGAACGCGAATATTGTGGATAGATCTATCGGGGTGTGACGACTCCCGTTGGTGTACCTATACTTTCTGGTACCAATAGCACTATATTTGATTATAATGGGTAACTTTGGCAAGTTACCTTTCCACAAGGACATTTGTTCCTTACTAATGTCACTAAGGTGATTTCCATGTTAACGTATTGATGTCATGAGCTTAGGGCAATAATACTGTTTTCTATGATAATTGTACTCATTGCAATTATTAATATCTATGGGTGTACAACAACGTAACCCACTGTCTATGATGACTTGTATTCAACTATTTATCATAAACCTATGAATTTTAGTCAACCATTGTGTTGACCTTTTTAGCATGTTTATCTCAGGTAATTGAGCAACTTATAGCACGGAGTGGCACGGACTTAAATATGGCTAAATTGTTATCATTCAAACTTTATGTTTCTAGATTTTGGGACCTCTTTTTGTAAAAACTCTGATGAATTAAAAAATGATAACAAAATTTTCCAAAACGTCTCTTTATGAGTCGTTTTCTATGATTATGTCTGTTGATCCATGAAGTAATACCCCATATTAGCTTCCGCTGCTATATGTCAAAAATGGGGGTGTTACACACAATCATGTATATCTTGACATATGTTCTTAATAAGGAAACATACATTAAATGTGTAGGAGTCCTATAAGTATTAGTTTTCTTACTGTGCAGTCAAGAAAAACCATTAGCCATATCGTCATGAGTTGTTCCTTGCACACAATTATGATTTCGCCCACTTGTGCAAGGTATAACCTCTTTGCATAAAACAACAAGTTATCAAAGATAATATGGCAATGTCACATATAGAATATGAATTAAGTCAAGCTCAAAACATATTAACACGACTAGTGTATATAGAACTCCGTCGATTAATAAGGAATCATGCATAACTATCTTGTAGATAACATAACAGGAGGCGACATCTCAAAGACAACAAGTTATCAAAGATAATACATGGTGATTCTTACTAAATGAAGATGTTTCACACTTGGAAAGTAATTTATTATTTCAAGCCAAGCCAGAAATAAAGTAAGACACCTATAAGGTAAACAACTCATAGATCCCAATGAAATTAACAACATTGCAAGTGATTTTGAGGTTTTCTTACTATATAAATATAATATATAAAATAAGTATTCTCAAAATATATATAGTATAGTATTCCGGAAGTAACGGTTTCTCACTTCGTTATCCACAAAATTTAAAACCGGACCCGGGTCGTTCTTCCCGACGAGGCGTGAATTTGAAAATCGAGAATCGGTTTGGGAATTATGCTTGAATAATCAAAGATTTGATTTGGAATCCATTTCTACTAATAAAGTGCAAAAAATAACTAAAAGAAAGCAAACAAGAAAGGCAATTAAAGATACGGGCTAAAAACGTTAACGGGTGTTAAAAACACGTCCTAAAAAACTAAATTATCAAAATTTAAACCTAAAATGATTTTTTAACTTTTAATTAACCCTAAGTGACTAAAATGTAAGAATAAAGAAAACTAGACTAAAAACCAAAGCGATTTAAGCTTAAAAACAAAATTGTAAAATTTTAAAATTTTAACTCTACGAATGCAAATTTATTTTTCCTAGGTCCTAAATGATAAAAGAAAATTTTGAAAAAAATAATTATATTTTTTTGACTTTTATTTTATTTATTATGAATTAATTACTGTTTTAATGAAAATAAGTTATAAAAAATATCAAAATAATTTATAAAAATCTGAAAAAAATACAAAAAATACTTTGACTTATCTCAATAAGCTGGGAAAAAGCTCTAAAGGGCTGAAAGGAAAAAAGGGGGGAAACCCATTTGTTAGCCTCAAAATATTGAGCCAAACTGGAAGTTCGTTCATTACGTGTACGAGTCTCGGTCATTTAATTAGTTAATGTTGTAATAGTATAATATCGGGAATCGGGCTCGATAGTTAATCTAATATTGTATATATTTCGGGTTTAATCCTAAGCAAAACCCGAACCCGGGTCCTAGTTAAATATCCCGCGCTTCATTTAACGCGACGGGGTATATAAACTCTTTTCTATTTAGAAAAGAGTTAGTTGTTGAAAATAATATCTTTTTCCTTTTCCAAAACTCTCCCATCTCTCTCTCTCTCTTCTTTCTCTCTCTACAAAACAACTCACTCTCTTTATCTCTTTTCTAGTTCGATTCGTGGTTCGTTATATGAAGTGAAGTGTGATACGGGATCATACAATACTTCTCTTGAATTTACAAGTTACAATGATGTTCATAAATAAATCAAGCTACAGGATATGTCAAAGATTGTAAAGGATGTGGGCATTGAAACTATGGAGTTGGATTCCCTAAAGGATGATAAACCCTTTATGTTTCTAAGTGATGAGGAAGAACAAGTTCATGCTAAACCTAATGCTAAAACTAAAGACACTTCAGTTCCAACTCCTCCATCTCTTAAATCCATCCAGATTTAGGAACTGAACAACCAGGTTCTTTTGCTTCAGTCCAGAAACATCAAGCTAGAGAAACAAAAGGCAGGTGATGAAGCTAAAGTTGCTTTATTGTCTACTAAGCCTTCTTTTCTAAATGTGCAACAGCTCACTGAGCTTCTAGTAAATTCACTAAAACCTGAACTATCAAAGCCTTTAACTGGTCATGATTTCAGTTCCTTCATACCAACTAAGCTGAAGGAGATCCCCTCAAAGATTATTGACATCAATGGGGCAGTAGGAGGAATAAAAAAGTTTATGGAAGAGACGAAACTTCAAATTCTAGATGATTTGAAAGACCTTATGAGCAAGCTATAGGAGTTCTAATCTTCTATTTCAACTCTCACCAACAAGGTGGCTGCACTAGAGAACCTCAAGCTAGACCTTCCAGCTGGATTACTTGCTTTAATAGGACAAGTTTCCTCTATTAATGTCCAGTTGTCCAAACTCAAGCTGTTGGATGCTCTTCTTAGTCTTCTAAACAAGGTTACTAAAGCATTAGATAGGTTTGCACATGCAATCGAATCAACATCTCAAAAAGCTGGTGATACAAGTGTACCTTAAGCAGGCTAAGCTGGCACTCAACTTTCTAAGGGGGAGAAGTACATAAACCAAGCCACTATCACTCAGCTATTCCAAAGAAGGTTTGAAAAAGATGCTGCAAAAACAAACCTGAACAAAGAAACAACCATCACTAAAATAACAACCATCCCTGAGACTACAACTATCATCCCTTTAGTCACCACAACAACAACATCTACTCTCATCATTCCTACAACATTATCATTTCAATCTCCCTTTCTCCCCAGCCCTCTAAAGACCACCCCTTAACCCGAGGGGGGTCAAGTCAAATATAAGGGTAAGAAAGTTGTTTCTCATTAGGAAATGGTTGAATAAGAGTCTGAAAGTAACTCTGATGCTAAGATCAGACCTTCAGGTTCCTTGGTTGAAACTTCTAAGCAAAAATATCTTTAGAAGTTTGCCTACGTCAATGAATAGGGGGAAACATTTCTCATAACTGAAGAGGAAATCAAGAATCAGAAAAAGATTGAACAGGCACTCAAAGTTGATGTGGTCAAGGCTAAAATCAAGAAGGGTACAGAAGAGTTGATTGATTTACTAGGTTTAGATGTGGTGGAAATAATGTACAAAGAAAAGATGAAGTATGACAAATACTGCCCTAAGATGCTGAACAAAAGGGCTTCAAGAAAGATCACAAATTATGATGTTCTCTCAAAAGGAAAGGATCCCATAACACTTAAGGTATACAGGGATGATGGTTCTGGTCAAGATGATCTTGCTAGGACTTTCAGTTCTCTCTTAGTAGCTGAAGTTGATAAGAGGAACCTGAACCCGAACAAACAAATAAGGCTCATTGAACAACTGGGGCAGTAGTGATTATAAACTTTTGTAGTAACTTATCTTTTGTAATGTATTGTAATGAAAGTTTTTATGAATGTTTATTATTATATGTTGTTCTTTATCTTATCAGTATGTAAGAAGTAGTTGTTTTCTCACTTACTACTGATTTAAACTTAGGCTATTTGTAAATTCAAATAGGGAGAGATTGTTGGGTCAGTTCTAAGCCCTTTAGTCTCTTAGTAGATTTAAACAAAAAATACCCTAAGTATAGTCTAGCTAAAGACATTTTAGCTTCAGTTCTTTAGGCAATTAGAAGATCAAGTAGTATCTTCACTTTAGTTTATGTGGCGGTTCAAAAACTGAAGAAGGACTTAGCAAGAGCTTTAGTTCAGCTTGGTTGGCAAGGCAGGAAAAAAGATATGCTTTATATCAAAAAGAATAAAGCATATCTCCTTGGAAATGAATACTTCTAAATTTAGTATAGAAGTATAACAACTTTTGCTAAAGGACTGTTCCTAATACCTTAAAGCATGTCTGCATTAAATGGGATCTCAACCACTCATCCAATGCATGACATGTGTCCTAGGGAACCCTTTGTAAACCCTAATTCCTTATCTATAAAAGGAACAATATGTGGGAGTAAAGATGTATCTCTTGCAATTAATTTATAACACTTTCAAGAGCACTTTACTTCCAAATCAAAATAGAGAACCACTAAAGTTAAAGCTTAAGTGTTGGTTAAAAGTTTGTACTTAAACTTGTTCTTATTATATCTTCCATATTTGTTTAAAACATCACTTTGTTGCCATGAAATGTTACAAATTCTAGTGATACAATTTCTAATGTTACAAATTCTAGTGATACAAATTCTGATGATACAACCAAAAAACTAAAAACCACTATTATTAATGTCCCACCTTATCAAACAGGTAGCAAAGGTTTGCTTTCGTGGTATTATTCATCAAATGATAAGGCTAATACGAGCAATTCTGATTCTACAACCTATGTTGATACAAGTTCTGATGAGGAAATTCCTCAATTTCAACTTCCATCTAAATATGTTAGAGCTAGCCATCTTTCAACTACCAGCTCCAAACATGTTCAACCAAAAATAGGTTCCAGCTCCAAGCTAAAAAAGGTTCCACCTCAAAAGGTTTTAAGTCAAGGATTTCCTTCTAAAAGCCTTATACCAATAAAGAATTACATACTCAGCCTTGCAGCAATTCAAACTTAGGTTAGTATTGGTAATAAGACTTTTGGAATAAGAAAACTCACAGATGGAAGAGTTGCATATCATGCTGGTAAAGGAAAAGGAAGATTAAAACAGGATGAAGAGTTTATATCATGTTTAGAAACACAAAATGATAAACTAAAAGCTTTGTTTCTGTTTATGTAAATTTTATGTAGTTGATAAAACAATGGATGTTTAACATTTTGTGTTATTTGATTAAGCCTTCAATGGTATGGTAGAAACTTATGTAGTTGGATGGTTTGGGTAACAATACATCTTTTATGTTGTTAATGAAGAAATCTTTATGTTCTTGCACTTCTAGTTGTTCAGATTTTGGTTAATGCTCTTACAAGTCTATAATGCCATACACTAAAATGCTAAATATTGTGTGTAGGATGCTTTTTTACTTTTAAAGTCAATGAATGAGATTTACACATAGCTAGTTTGGTGGGTATGAACACACTTTAGTCAAGTTTTTTTGAAGACAAACCACTACAAGTAATGCATACATGTTCCAAACCACACAAACACCAGTCGATATGTTGCATACAATATGACAACCATACAACTTACATATTAAGCTTACCAATTCAAGTTACAAACAATGAAAAACAAGTTACAACCTAGTCTATCTTAATCTAACATTTTAGTGAATCCAAAATACCATCCCATATCTTCTTTTGCTTTTTCTTTTAATTATAGAACATCATCAAAAATGTCCTTCCCATCAACCTCTTCTTGATTCAATCATTTCCTCTTCCTCTAACTTCCAATGGGTGCATAGCCGAAAGCAATCTCATCTTGTTTTGACATGTTCCTCTTTCTTGTGCTTCCAATGATAACATTCCCATAATTACTCCTTTTAATCAATTTTTTTCCTCACTACCAGCAGCCACATGGTAAACCAATTCCCTTTCCCTCACA
Organism: Tanacetum coccineum; assembly: GCA_026074375.1. Classification (NCBI taxonomy): domain Eukaryota; kingdom Viridiplantae; phylum Streptophyta; class Magnoliopsida; order Asterales; family Asteraceae; genus Tanacetum; species Tanacetum coccineum. The sequence goes on from BQNB010002216.1 coordinate 110,131, forward strand.
ACTTCATTCTCAATTGGGTCACCCAAACCCTCAACCACTTCACTAAACCCAAGCTATGCATACACAACTAGACCAGTCACCTATTCTACCACATTTTCATCCCTAACATATTCGCATATAACTAGATCAGTCACCTGTTCTACCACATCTTCATACCAAACATCTTCGTACATAACTGGATTAGTCACATGTTCTACCACCTCTTCTACATATGCACTATCTTGACTAAGTTTCTCCTTCATTTTGTTACAATCTATCCCAAACTAAAAATCAATGTTTCTTATGAGATCATGGAAAGCCAATGCCTTTGCAGTATAATTTTTTGCTTTTTTTACCTTAATCAGACCATCGACTAAAATATATTAGTAAGTCATCTTCATAATCTATGATATTTAAGTTCTCACCAATGCTACATGCAACCAAAGGAGTACATACATTCGTATCTCCAGCCAGCACATCACCTTCCATAAGATCTTTTATTACCACACCCTTCCTCTTTCCACTACTTACCTCTGTCATGATGCAGATGTGGTCAACGAGCGAGTCATGTGGTAAATACGCTTGGCGCTTATTTTGCGGCAACAAATTTCTGTGGCGGATTGGGCTGAAATTCGCATGGTCACTCAGAAACGGCCCAACGGTTAAGACTCACGGCTATGCCATGAGCCCTCCTAGTTTTTGAGAATTTCATATTAGTTCTTGTGTTGTGTGGCTTGTTTTTATATTCGATCTGCATTATTTGGTATCAGATCCTTTAGTTGATAATGTACACCCGTGGTAGAAAGAAAGCTGAGGCAGAACCAGCACTTCCTGCTCGTGATCCTCATGATGTAGAGACGATTGAAGGGTTGCAGCAGCGGATCCAAGAACTCGAGCTCTAGCAACCATGGTCAGACTCGCCGACAGAAGAGGCGGAAACTGAGCCCAACATCTGGGACAAGGAGTCAGTGGACGTCAATCCTTTTGGTGAAGGAAAACATAGGTATGTTAATCGTCTTTATCAACCTCGTCGTAATGATCGTGCTATAGATCACAACGATAGATATCGCGATGATCCTATTTGTAGTCTGGGATTGAAGATTGAGATCCCTGAGTTTATAGGTAAGGTGCATCCAGATGATTTTATTGATTGGTTAAGTACGGTTAAACAGGTGTTTGATGTGCGGGATATCCCTGATAAGCTGAAAGTGAAACTCGTGGCCATCAAGCTTCGACAACATGCTTCATCATGGTGGGATCATGTTAATAAGAGGCGACGAATTGAAGGGAAATCGAAGGTTGAGACTTGGGAAAAGATGAAGAAACTGATGAAGGCTAAGTTTCTACCAGAAAATCATCGTCAAGAGGCTTTTCTTGACTATCATAATCTGTCCCAACGGAACATGACTATGGAAGAGGTTATCAATGAGTTCAATAAGCTTCGTATGAGGTGTGATGTAGTTGAATAAGAAGAGCAGGTTGTCGCATGGTTTTTGGGAGCCTGATATTGTTGATATTGTAAGTCTTCAACCTTATTGGACCTATACAGATGTTTGTAAGTTAGCTTTACAGGTTTAAAAATATATTAAGGCAAAGAGTAAGGGTTCCACTAGTCGTTTCACTAGTCGTTTCACCCCACCTACCAGAACCGCTCCCCCTACAGCACCTAAAGCCACCACCCCCACAACCTCGGCTGCAGGTAATACTAGAGAACGTGTTGACAATTCCCCTTGTTGTTACAAGTGTGGTGGGATTAGGCATTATGCACGTGACTGTTCAAATCTAAAAACACTGGCCTTCGTACCTGATGACACAGGCCCGATTTATGATACCGATGTAGAACCTAAAGTAGATGAACCAGGTGATGAGTTGGTATATCCTAATTGTGGGGAGGCGTTGGTTTTTCAGAGAGTCTTAAATGTGGTTGTTTCAAAATCTGTTGATGATAATTCGTGGCTTCGTAACAACATCTTTAGAACCAAGTGTACTTCCAAGGGGAAAATTTGTGATATGATTATAGATGGGGGCAGTTGCGAGAATGTCATTTCTACATATATGGTTGAGAAGTTAGGAATGAAGACAGAAACCATCCTAAATCATACCAGTTAACCTGGTTAAAAAAAGGGAACATTGTTAAAGTCAGTAAACATTATCTTGTGCAGTTTTCTATTGGTAAGAATTATAAAGATAAAGTGTGGTGTGAAGTTATACCAATGGATGAGGCTCACATTCTATTAGGGCATCCTTGGCAATTTGATAGGAAAACAAAACATGACGGGTTCCAAAACACTTACAGCTTTAAGAAGGATGGTGTGAACATTACTTTAGTTCCTTTTGATTCTCGTCAGACACAGGCAGAGGGTTCTAATTTGTTTATGAAGAAGACTGATTTTGAGGGACTTATGAAAACCAGTCCCTATGTGTTTACTCTTGTGGTTGTAGAAGAAAACGAGATTATCAGTGAAGCTCCCTTACAAGTTTAACCAGTGCATAGGGAGTTTGCTGATGTAATTCCTAATGACATACCCCCTGGATTACCGGCTATGAGAGACATTCAGCATTGCATCGATTTTATTCCAGGTTCCGCTATCCCAAACAGACCAGCTTATCGGATGAATCCGAAGGAGTTTGCGGAGCTTCAGAGACAAGTGACTGAGTTGCTGGAGAAAGGGTTGATTCGGGAGAGTATGAGTCCGTGTGCAGTACCTGCCTTGTTGGTACCCAAACATGGGGGGACTTTTCGGATGTGTATTGATAGTAGAGCTGTGAACAAGATAACGATCAAGTATCGTTTTCCTATTCCGCGATTGGATGATCTTCTTGACCAGCTACATGGTTCTACCATTTTTTCTAAGATTGATTTGAGGAGTGGATATCATCAGATTCGGATGCGACCTGGAGATGAATGGAAGACAGCTTTCAAAACTCGCGATGGACTGTACGAGTGGATGGTTATGCCCTTCGGACTGTCTAATGCGCCGAGTACATTCATGCGCCTTATGAATCAGGTTTTTAAACCTTTTATTGGTCACTTTGTTGTCGTTTACTTTGATGATATTTTGATATATAGCAGCAGTCTTGAGCAACATTTGTCCCATCTTCGGCAAATATTTTCTGTTTTACGGGCTCAGAAATTATATGCTAATGGGGAAAAGTGTTACTTCCTTGTGACTGAAGTGACTTTCTTAGGATATATTGTTACTGGTAGCGGCATAAAAATGGACCCAACAAAATTTGAGGCGATTATTAGTTGGCTAACACCTTCCACTATTCATGACATTCGCAGTTTTCATGGGTTAGCGTCCTTCTACCAGCGTTTTATCTAGAATTTTAGTTCTATAATCACGCCCTTAACTGAATGTATGAAGGGTGGTCGATTCACGTGGACAAGTGAGGCTGCCAAGGCTTTTGACATTCTAAAGGCTATGGTAACCGAGGCTCCTATTTTTTGGCATTACCTAATTTTGATGAAGTTTTCCAGTTTGAGTGTGATGCCTCTAGGGTGGGCATTGGTGGTGTCCTAAGTCAAAATCAGCGGCCAATTGCTTTCTTTAGTGAAAAACTGAATGATGCGAGACGCAAGTATCCACTTATGATAAGGAATTTTATGCTATTGTTCGTAGTTTAGATACTTGGCGACATTATTTACTTTCTAATGAATTTGTCCTGTTTTCTAATCATGAGGCTTTGAAATTTATTAGTGGGCAACATAAGCTGAAGCCTCGCCATGCTAAGTGGGTAGAATTTATTCAGGCTTTTTCATTCGTTATTCTACATAAGGTTGGGTTGGATAATCAGGTTGCGGATGCGCTCAGTCGTCGTCATTCGTTAATTACCACTATGCATATTCGAGTGCAAGGTTTTGATTTGTTTCGTGGGCTTTATTGTGATGACCCTGCTTTTAGGGAGATATGGAATAAATGTGATAATGGTCCTTTTCAGCAGTTTTCCAAGCCGGATGGTTATTTATTTAAAGGTGTGCGGTTATGTATTCCTCTTTGTTCTTTGTGTGAAGCTATTATTTTAGAGGGTCATGCAGGTGGATTAGCGGGTCACTTTGGGCGTGATAAGACCTTAGCCCTACTTCGTGAACAGTTTTATTGGCCCAAGATGGAACATGATGTCAACACGCTTCTTGAGAGGTGTCGTACATGCCACATTGCCAAAACTTATAGTAGTAATGTAGGTTTGTATACTCCTTTGTCTGTTCCTGTTGCTCTATGGGAAGATGTCAGTTTGGATTTTTTTTTAGGTTTGCCTCGTATTCAGCGAGCTAAAGATTCTGTTATGGTAGTTGTTGATTGATTTTCGAAGATGGCTCATTTTGTACCTTGTTCAAAAACGTTTGATGCTAGTCAAGTAGCGAGGTTGTATTTTGCAGAAATAGTGAAATTGTATGGTGTTCCTAAAACTCTTACTTCTGATCGAGATGTCAAGTTTGTGAGTCATTTCTAGCGTACTTTGTGGACTCGTTTGAGGTCTAAGTTACAGTTTAGTAGTTCCCATCATCCTCAAACTGATGGACAGACTGAAGTTGTCAATCGGAGTTTAGGAAATCTTTTGCGCAGTTTAATTAGGGACAATGCCAAACAGTGGGATCTTATTCTTCCACAAGCTGAATTCGCCTATAACAGGTCGGTTAATTGCACCACATGTAAGAGTCCTTTTGAAGTTGTATATGGACGGAATCTGATTACTCCTCTGGATTTGGTTCCTGTTCCAAAGGTGGGGTGGTTTAGTGAGGAAGGGGGTGACCAGTCTGAGCAGATTAAAGAGTTACATCGATCGGTTCAAGAACAGATTATTCGGCATAATAAATAATACAAGGAACATGTGGATAAGCTACATAAACAGGTTTTGTATTGGGAGGGTGATCTAGTTTGGATTCATCTTCGTAAGGAGCGTTTTCCGGTAGGGCATTTTGGGAAGTTGAAACCGCGAGGAGATGGTCCTTTTCGTGTTCTTAAAAAGATCAATGACAACGCGTACAAGATCGAGCTTCCTGGTCATTATAATGTTTTTGCCACTTTTAATGTTGCAGATTTGTCGCCATACAAAGGAGATAGCGGTGATGAGCCAGACTCGAGGTCGATTCTTTTTTAAGAAGGGGAGGATGATGCAGATGCGGTCAACGAGCGAGTCAACGTGGCAAATACGCTTGGCGCTTATTTTGCGGCAATAAATTTCTATGGCGGATTGGGCTGAAATTAGCATGGTCACTCAGAAACGGCCCAATGGTTAAGACTCACAGTTGCTGTGAGCCCTCTTAGTTTTGGGCCTTCGGGGTCATTTGGGCCCTCAAAATCTCGTTTTTCTATTTTTAGGCTTTATTTTGGACAGAATCAATTATGTTTTGCATGAGATTTTGTTTCTTTTTTATTTAGAACTTATCCTCCTTTATAAGGATGATTTTAGGGTTGTCTTTGGCAGCTTTTGAGAAACCTACAACTTTATTAAATAAGAGAATTTCTTGTTTTTGAGAATTTCGGATTAGTTCTTGTGTTGTGTGGCTTGTTTTTATATTCGATCTTCATTATGTCATGTGTTGTTCAACCAATGACACATTAGCTTTCACATAAACCTCAATTTCTCTAAACTTAGGCACGTATTTCAATAATGTAAGCACATCTTCATCACACCTTAAAGGAACCAACCCATCATCCAAAGACTCGCATGGGTTCCTAACATTGTTGAACATAAGCACTCCATCTCCTAAACCTACTTCATCTAACATTCTCACAAACTCGTGAATGGAAAATATGTCACATTCAATAAGCTTAACATTCTCTATTTTTGCGAAATGATATCTTATCGGGGGGTATGTAAAGTCACCATTGTGATGGATTTTTATCGTGAACAGTGTAGCATTAGAATATGGAATTACAAATAAAACAGATTTTCATTTAAGCGTTGTAAAAAAACTAATGAAAGAGTAACGAAAAGGCTTAAAGCTTACCATAAACAAGACCTAGATCAGGGAGAGTGGAATCATGTGATCGTATCTTCCATTGAGCTTGTCCAACCATGTTTGCTAGTGTGTGAGATTTGTTGTTGTGGTAAATGTGTTTTCAAATCTAAAAAATTTTCCACTAGTAATGTGTTGTACCAACTATATAAGCAAAGTTTTAATTGCAAAATTAGTCCTCTGAAAAATGGTTTCTTGGAAACCCAAATTTAATCGTGTATCCTTGGATTTGTCATCGCAAATTAAGTCCCTGATAAAAATGGTTTCTTGGGAACAAAAAAAGGCGGGAATCAATCACGAAAAATGTAGGTGTAGATGTGTAGTTATCATTGTAAATTAGTCTATGAGTAGGTGGTGGGTATATTACTTTGATATTTCTGCAAACACATCATTATTGAAATTAAAAGATTGAAAATTGCTTACCGAAGGAATTTGTTAATCAATAACATGATAAAACACTAAGATTAACATTAAACAACAACATAAAACATAGAAAAATATCTTCCATTACTAAGATTAAAACATGGTTACAACACACAAAACCAAAACATAAAAACAACCCTCCCCCCCACCTACCAAGTCCATAACCAAGTCAAAGATTGTCAACAAAATCCCTTTTCTTGCTAACATTGAGAGACAACTAAGCACTCATCTTCTATAGTTCCAAAACTTTCAACATATTATCCTTCTGTTGTTTTGTGAGAAAATCCACACCTTTGCAAGCGACCATAGAACTACTCAATACTTCTAAATGCTTATCAATATGTCTCTTTGCTTCATGACATCAATCAAATCAATGGTTGACTTGTAGAGCTCCTTTACCACTTTACAATCTCTTGCAGTCTCGACCTGAATATGATTCAACAACTAATTAGGCAACATCATAGATTTAGTTCTGGCGGCTAGCTCTTGCAAATACACAAAACATGATGACATAATTATGTTTTGTATTGAATATTGGATATCGATGGTTTTTATAAAATGATGTACATGATATACGATACGAAGAGGTATACATAGGGGTAGTCTATACTCATATATGGTGCATAGACACTCAAAGGGCACGATTCCATTCATACCATTAAAAGCTATGACGTCTTAAAATACAAAGCACACGGCTCCATGCAAAATGATGATCATTTCTATTTGACTAACCCATAATTTCATTCATCTTTACAAAAACAAACCCACAATTTCATTCATCTTTACAAAATAGGTAACATACAAACAAAACAACTTAAACCAAAAACAAACAAAAACATAAGTACATACATCAAACACATCATTACTCCATCTATCCCAAACCACAACCCAAAAGAAACCAAACCACACCACAACCCACTTACATGTCTCTCAACCTGACTTAGAAATTCATGTTTTTAAGGTTCATGTTTGGGTTTCCTTGATCATCCGCATCAGCCCCTTTGCTTTCCTAATGTCTTGACCTTAAAGCCTGTTTAACTGTGTCGCACTCTCCATGGAAACAAAAGATCTATAAAAACTTCAAACCTTGACGATGAGCTCCCCCCTCACCATGAGAGTGTCAGTAAGCTCTTGACAGACTCTTGACATCTCTATTACCATGTGCATATCTTTT